>RJVU01046259.1:4595282-4615235 GCA_003731715.1 Anabarilius grahami | reverse complement strand
ATGATCTTTTTGGCCTCAGGAATTAGGTTTGAATTATATTTATATAATTAAAAAAATATGTACTTTATTTACAAATTTAAAGGGGACCTATTATTTTCACAAGATGTAATATTAGGGTACGTTTACACGACAACGATATGCTTAAAATTAAGTTTTTCCTTTGAGTTTTCCACGTACAGACGACACCATTGTCAAAACGATCCCCATTCATACGAATCCGTGAAAATGAAACACTATAGACTGAACGTGTAATGCGCATGTGTTTTTGTTGTTTACACAGAGACCTTTCAAAAACTTGTACTTTAATATCCATTTTCAAAAATGTATGTTTTCAGACCACCAAAACACCGTTGTCGTGTAAATGAATGGCCAAAACACATAAAAAGTTTTCAGTTTTTATTTGAAAACGGTGTTGTGTAAACAGCACCTAAGTCTCTGGTGTCCCCAGAATGTGTCTGTGAAGTTTCAGCTCAAAATACCCCACAGATCATTTATTATAGCTTGTCAAATTTACCCCATTTGGGTGTGAGCAAAAACACGCAGTTTTTGTGTTTGTCCCTTTAAATGCAAATGAGCAGCTGCTCCCGGACCCCTTTCCAGAAGAGGGTGGAGCTTTAACAGCTTTCGCTTTGAATACACAACAACAACAAAGCTGGAGAATCTCACGCAGCCAAAATGAGGATTGTCAGTAACGGTGTTCAGCCTTACATTGTTCAAACCGGAGTCGACACTGATGGAGAGACTCAGGAAGAAGTTACAACTTTTAGAATGAAACTGGACGTTTCTGAATGGTTAGTGGATAAATTTATGTAGTTGCTGTGGAGTTGATTCAACTCATCGACTAGCATGTGCTGTCATGTACGTCCACTATACATAGCATACCTGTTTGCCAAACACACCAGGCTAATGTTTATGATTGCTATCAAATGCTGCAAATGGTCTAATTTTTTTCCAAAATATCGCTCAGACAGAAGCGCTCCTTTTTTTAGCAATCAAGCTTGCCAGGGTCAATGTGCAGGCTATCCAAGCTAACGAGACTCTAAATAGTGTTCAGAGCTTGTCTGTGCAGCCAATGACAGAACAGTTAGCATGATTTGCTCAAACATTTGTCATGGCGTTAGAACTGGTACACCGTTGTCCATTGCGAAAATAAAATGGCGGCGCCGGAAGTGGAAACGTGCAGATTAAGGGGCGGTAATATTTTAATAAGATCCCCTTCATACTTAAGCACAGAAAAAGTCAGATTTTCATGTTATGTCCCCTTTAATATGGCCATAAGTGAACGATTGCACTGCGATTTATCAGCATTCAAACTCACATATGTAGTTTTACAAGAAACCGTGAAACCGTGAGCTGACAACGATTCACGGTTAACTGTGAATCGATTAACTGCCAGGTGGAAACAAATTATGATTCCAAGTTTTACTCTTCAGTAAAATATTTCCTCAGGTGATATAGATTCATTGTGTTATCTGAATGGTCCATGTTTGATGTGACAGTATTAATAGAGTGCTGCCGGGACAATGTATTTTTGTAGGCCAAACCCAGAAACAAGTTTTTTTTGAATGGGTTTTTGGTTAAATGTCTGAAATAAGGTCTGTAGTTTAGACAAGAACATGATACAGGTCCTTCTCAAAAAATTAGCATATTGTGATAAAAGTTCATTATTTTCCATAATGTAATGATAAAATTAAACTTTCATATATTTTAGATTCATTGCACACCAACTGAAATATTTCAGGTCTTTTATTGTTTTAATACTGATGATTTTGGCATACAGCTCATGAAAACCCAAAATTCCTATCTCAAAAAATTAGCATATTTCATCCGACCAATAAAAGAAAAGTGTTTTTAATACAAAAAAAGTCAACCTTCAAATAATTATGTTCAGTTATGCACTCAATACTTGGTCGGGAATCCTTTTGCAGAAATGACTGCTTCAATGCGGCGTGGCATGGAGGCAATCAGCCTGTGGCACTGCTGAGGTGTTATGGAGGCCCAGGATGCTTCGATAGCGGCCTTAAGCTCATCCAGAGTGTTGGGTCTTGCGTCTCTCAACTTTCTCTTCACAATATCCCACAGATTCTCTATGGGGTTCAGGTCAGGAGAGTTGGCAGGCCAATTGAGCACAGTAATACCATGGTCAGTAAACCATTTACCAGTGGTTTTGGCACTGTGAGCAGGTGCCAGGTCGTGCTGAAAAACGAAATCTTCATCTCCATAAAGCTTTTCAGCAGATGGAAGCATGAAGTGCTCCAAAATCTCCTGATAGCTAGCTGCATTGACCCTGCCCTTGATAAAACACAGTGGACCAACACCAGCAGCTGACATGGCACCCCAGACCATCACTGACTGTGGGAACTTGACACTGGACTTCAGGCATTTTGGCATTTCCTTCTCCCCAGTCTTCCTCCAGACTCTGGCACCTTGATTTCCGAATGACTTTGGACCACTGAGCAACAGTCCAGTGCTGCTTCTCTGTAGCCCAGGTCAGGCGCTTCTGCCGCTGTTTCTGGTTCAAAAGTGGCTTGACCTGGGGAATGCGGCACCTGTAGCCCATTTCCTGCACACGCCTGTGCACGGTGGCTCTGGATGTTTCTACTCCAGACTCAGTCCACTGCTTCCGCAGGTCCCCCAAGGTCTGGAATCGGTCCTTCTCCACAATCTTCCTCAGGGTCCGGTCACCTCTTCTCGTTGTGCAGCGTTTTTTGCCACACTTTTTCCTTCCCACAGACTTCCCACTGAGGTGCCTTGATACAGCACTCTGGGAACAGCCTATTCGTTCAGAAATTTCTTTCTGTGTCTTACCCTCTCGCTTGAGGGTGTCAATGATGGCCTTCTGGACAGCAGTCAGGTCGGCAGTCTTACCCATGATTGCGGTTTTGAGTAATGAACCAGGCTGGGAGTTTTTAAAAGCCTCAGGAATCTTTTGCAGGTGTTTAGAGTTAATTAGTTGATTCAGATGATTAGGTTAATAGCTCGTTTAGAGAACCTTTTCATGATATGCTAATTTTCATGAGCTGTATGCCAAAATCATCAGTATTAAAACAATAAAAGACCTGANCGAAAATAAAATGGCGGCGCCGGAAGTGGAAACGTGCAGATTAAGGGGCGGTAATATTTTAATAAGATCCCCTTCATACTTAAGCACAGAAAAAGTCAGATTTTCATGTTATGTCCCCTTTAATATGGCCATATTAAATATGGAATATTATTATGGAAAGTAATGAACTTTTATCACAATATGCTAATTTTTTGAGAAGGACCTGTATATTCGCGTTTTAATCTGACATAAAATACATCAGTAATACCCTTATCTTGAAAAAAGTGGCTGTCAAGTGTCTAAATGGGGCTCCAGAGGTTATTGGGGACATTAAACGGCCACACTAAACTCATCTGCTCACTGGTCGCTTTCACAGCCTCACTGTGTTTATAATTCTGCTCCCGCAAACTATTCTAACCAGTGTTGTTAAGTCCGCAGTTTTTTTTCAGGGCTGCTTTAAAGGGATAGTTCACCCAAAAATGAAAACTCTGTCATCATTTACTCACCTTCCAGTCGTTCCAAACCTGTATACTGTACATTTCTTTGTTCTGCTGTACACAAAGGAAGATATTTGGAAGAATGTTTACAACCAAGCAGATCTCACCAACCCATTGACTACCATAGTATTTTTTTTTCCTACTATGGAAGTCAATGGAGGGCAAGATCTGCTTGGTTACAAACATTCTTCCCTTGTGAACAGCTGTTTTGAACCACCAAAACACCTCGGTTTTGGACAGATTTTATTCAAAATTGCGTCACACCCATTTGTTATTCAATTTCTTTTTAAGTATATTGGGACCTTAAACATTTCTATGGGAACTTTTAAACAGCAGCTGCAGTGATGTGATGACGTTACCAATTGGCTTATTTATTTAGAAGATGGAACTTCTTTTTTTGGGAGTCACCATATTGTGCATTGCAGTTTCTCCCATTCATAGTCTTTCCCCCAACATAGTCTTTGCTTCCACCCAACTTTTTTTTTTGGTTTCAACCCCCAAATCCCCTTGTAATTCACAACTGGCTATCAATCTCTCTGTGGTTTAAACTGAGTGGTCCTAACTTAATAGGGTTCATCTTTAAGTAGGAACAGTCAGCTGATCTGTGCTGTCTTAGCACATTGAGTATCAACAGTTGCACCAATTGCACTAATGCTTTTGACAGAGAAACAGCTACCAGAGCATCATATTCATATTTGCTCTTCAGTAACACAGTTACACTGTACCAAGCACCATAAATAGCATGTGCACTCAAGTTACGCCTAGTTTGCTTACTTTCCAAATTCTAATATCACTCACTGAACATGCTCGTTTGCCAAGGGAACACCCTCAGCGAGTATCATTTGCTTGTATTATCTTGCATCAAATGAATGGCATGTACAGTACTGATGTGTGCTGACTGATGTGAAACAGTATGTTACTTTACACTTTTACTAAAAATAAGTGTCAACTAAATTAAAGGTTAGATCATAAAGTGTCACACTACATGTAAGGCCTACCACATGCCCAGTCCAATTCAACTGAACATGGGAAACCAGTTCCTTTGTGCATCATTTCGTGCTATGTTATCACTTATTCCAGGAATAACTTTGAACTTTATGAATGGAAATACCTTCTGACCTTCACAATTCAGCTCCATTTGGAAGTTTCACATACGGGCCATTATTGCATCATCCACACCGTTATCAGAGTGCCAGCCATGGGACAAAACAAAAGAGGAGTGAAATACTGAAATAATCCGATCAATAGGAAAAAAGTAAGCATGTAAATCATACACTGGACGCGACAAAGCTACAGTTAGTTTCCATGGATAAGCCATCCGCCATATTGGAACGGTCAAAGCCGGTCCGTGAACACTCAAGAGCACTGTGCACTGCAACCGTAGTTAGATGCATGTTTGATTATCTATATCTGCTTAAGCAGATGATTTTGCTAAACTAACACAATACAACAAGACAAAGACGTTAGCTAACACGACATTTAAACGTTACCATAGTTTAAAAACCTAGCCGTATGAGTTGATATAAAAACACAAACCAACACATTCTCACCTGTGAAAGGTTATTTTATTCGATAAGTTTCATGACCAGAAACTGCTCAATATTGTGGCATCATTAATTCTTACTGTGAGTGACGACACGTTGACCGTTCCAAGATGGCGAGCGCGCCGATCTGGCAGTACGTATACATATCTATGGTTGCAAATCCATTTTGTTCCTCTTGTCAGAAGTAGCTAGAGCGGTTAGTTCACCCAAAAATGAAAATTCTGTCATTAATTACTCACCCCCATGTCGTTCCAAACCCACAAGATCTTCGTTCATCTTCGGAACACAAATTAATATATTTTTTGATGAAATCCGAGAGGTTTTTTTATCTCCCATAGAAAGCAACGAAATGACCACATTCATGGCCCAGAGAAGTAGTAAAGACATCGTTAAAATAGTCAACATGACTACAGTGGTTCAATCTTAATGTTATGAAGCGATGAGAAAACTTTTTGAGCGCAAAAACAAAACAAAAATAACGACTTTATTCAACAATTTCGTCTCTACACCGTCAGTCTCCTACGCTGTCCTTACTACTTTTCTGGACCATGAATGTGGTAATTTCATTGCTTTCTATGGGAGATAACCTCTCATATTTCATTAAAAATATCTTAATTTTTGTTCCGAAGATGAACGAAGGTCTTAGGGGTGTGGAACGACATTAGGGTGAGTAATTAATGAGAGAAATTTCATTTTTGGGTGAACTAACCCTTTAAGTACGTCAGAAATAGAACGGTGCATCAGTTGGAGATTTGTCGTGCCACATCCAGTGTAGACAGCATCACTCATTATAATGGGTTCTATTGTCTTTTGGCTCGTGTCCGGTGTAGACACGGTGTTAAGTAAATGAAAAATCCAAATACAATATGCATTTATCACTATTATTACAAATACTTTAAAATGCTATTTCTTTAAAAAAATTTCTAGAGTTTTGTATAGAATTAATTTTAAAATAAAAACAAAAATGACTTTTTATGCAATGTTTGCATTGCAAAAAAAATAGTACTTATGGTATAAAATACGGTTAAGGAATGAGAAACATAACTTTTACAAATAAAATACTGTAAATTGCAATATATGGAGACACGTGCAGGGGTGCGTGTGCTAGACTCCCCAATGTCTTTGGTCCCTGAGCATCCAATCAGGACGCAGTGTGACGGGTGAGGTCTGTGGGCGGAGCATGGAGGCATGGGAACGTGAACATTTGTCTTCTCTCACACGAGAGGCGAGCACACTCACTATATCGAGGGGGGTTTGATCCAGTGCCATACCCTCACTCCCTTGAAAGGCCTCTAAAGCCTATGGAAATGGCCCCTCCCTCAGAATACTCTTATGTAATCTGTGCATTGAGCACAAACTCGGATTAAGTACTTGTGTTTTGTAACATTAGAAGTAGTCAAATGCATTACTGTCAAATTCAAAGTTCAAATTCCATATTGTCAGATTTCTAACCATATAAAATAATGACTGAGAATCGGTGCATTTGCTGCTTGGTGCAGTAAACTCTACCTCATCTAACATAGATTCTTTCAACTCTAAAATCCAATGAGCCTCATTCAAAATTCATGTCAATTTGCCAAACTGTACATACCTGAGATAACACTGCAAATGAAATTCAAGTTAGTACAGGCTATAAGCAGCCTACAGGCTAATCAGGGCTGCCACTCCCTCATATTCTTGACACCTTTGACACTACATTGCTACATATATAATATATATATATTTAAAGTACTTTACCATGCATAAAGTCTTTGTTGACAAGCTGAATGAATGAAACTGCAGAAGCAGATAAAGAAAGGTGTATTTTTGCACATGATGTAAAAATAGTGCACACTGCCATCATCTGTCCATATGACAGAATGAACAGTTCATCCTGCAATCTACACATTAACACAATTGTACACAGTTGGAATACAATTACAAAAATAAAAATCTACCTGTACATTGAATGAAGAGATGAAAAAAAAAAAGTTTTCAGGACATCATGAGCACCAACAAAGGAAAAGATGATATTTATATCAATATTTCAATATAAATACATAAGAAAATAAAAGGAAAAGGCAGGTATCCAAATGCATGGATATAAATATCAGAGCAACGAGGACCTCATTAGCATTCATCAAACTTTGTTTGAACTTTGTCAGCTTTTTCCAGTAGCATCTACATGGACTACATCACAGTTGACTCCTTCAAACCTTCTCCTAGACTAAACAGATTGGAAGTGTTTTTGACCTGATTTCTGTGTGGATTCAGCCTAAACCATATATAAAACTTTCTTATCTGAAAGCCTAAAAGATGTAATACAGACTAATTGGACCTAGTGAGGCAATGTAGATTTTGTGGTTATAAAAATGAGTGCACGAAAGTCACCTCAGGTGTAAAAAGAGCCACGGTCAAGCTGCACAACACTTCAAGATCCAGAGCGCTTGACATTTGTCCAATGTCTGGTCTGAGTGTGACGTGAGGAGTGACACAAGGACTTCAGCTTCCAGTTGAAAGAACAATTCAGGTCCTACTTTCTGTGTATTACTGAAATACATACTATTTTAGATCAAAGTGTCTTCAGAGTCCGCTCATGAGCTACACCTTCACATTTTAGGCTACATGGCATCTCCATGATATTTATGAATGCTGCATGCTTGGTGGCGTCATACAGAAACGCAGTTCAGTCTCAATTCTGGCTCAATAGTGTCTCAGCGCATTGCGCTTTAATCTCCACTCTTATTTAAAAACGCTTCTCTCTTCCTCTCAGCATTTGTCACACCGCTTGTCCATTTCTTGTCCCACACGTGCCAACAGCGCCGCCCTCATGGCCGAGTCCAGAACGTTCTTCTCCGCCACTCTTTCCACAATAACATCTGGCTTGTCCTCCTGGTTGGAAAAAAAAATTGAATCTTAACACAACTAACTAACAATAAAAGACTTTAAGACAAGACAAATTTATATAGTGCTTTTGATGTTAATGTTTATAAAATGTGGGAGACTGAGAGAGGAAATTGTTGAATAAAGTCGTTATTTTTGTTTTGTTTTTGCGGACAAAAAGTATTCTCGTCGCTTCATAACATTAAGGTTGAACCACTGCAGTCACGTTGCCTGTTTTAACAATGTTTTTACTACTTTTCTGGACCTTGAATGTGGTTATTTTGTTGCTTTCTCTTGGTTTTATTTAGAAATATCTTAATTTGTGTTCTGAAGACGAACAAAGGTATTGCAGGTTTAGAATGACATGTTCTAAACCCTTTAAAGGGAAGAATTTAAAGCTAGACCCAAAAACATTAAGACAGAACAGTCCACTGCAATGGTTTTAAACCCAAGTTATTCCACATTCTCTGAATTCATTATGATGCCAACAACTGCAACAGCTTTAAATCATGATTCTCATTTTTTTTGTATGCAATTTTTTGCATGTTTTTAGCCGTTTTTGCACTGCAGCATCTCAGTACATAAAGTCCTCATCTATGACTTCTGTTCACAACATTACTGTAGGAACAAGGAGGATAATTCCCCCACTTAAGCTTCTCCAGTAGCTTGAAACCTCTTTGTAGCCTGTGAGGCATTAGAATCTCAACACAAACCTTGTGAACGATGAATGACGTTATTTGGCCGTTGTCAGCTTGATAATCGAGCCAGAATAACTCTGTGCCAGTGTTCTCCTGCTCTGTGCCAGAGCTGCTCTCATTCCAGTCCTCCGCCTCTGCATTCGCACCTGCTTCAGATCCATCTGAAATAAACCAGGTGTCCAAACATCAAACTCCAACATATCTGAACATGTCGAAAGCATTTTGTCAATTGTAATTATTTCAAAGCCAATTTGCCATCCTGGCCCAAAATATTCACAATTACTATTGTCATTATAGATGCTTATTTAGCTGGCTATTACTTAGATTACTCTTGGTGCATTAGTTAAAGTGTTAGTTCACCCAAAAATTCTGTCATTAATTACTCGCCCTCATGTCGTTACAAACACCCATAAGACTTACATTCATCTTCAGAACACAAATTAAGATCTTTTTGATGAAATCTGAGAGGTTTCTGTCCCTCCATTGACAGCCTACGCAACTATCCTTTCAAGGTCCAGAAAGGTAGTTAAGACATCATTAAAGTACTCCATGTGACTCCAGTGGTTTAACCTCAATTTTATGAGCATCGCAAGTGCTTTGTTTGCATAAAAAAACTAAAATTACTTTATTTAGAAAAAATTAAAATCCAACACACATACACTAAACGTCTGCTCTTGTGTCATGAATACGTCGAGGTGCTCTCATGAACATGCACTGGAGATTAATATTTTGTAAATAAAGTGGTAAAATATGTTTTGTTTTTTGCATAAACAAAGCACTCGTGTTGCTTATAACTGTTTCAGTCTGCTGTATATTTATTTATTTAGTTGTTTGTTTATATTTTGTACTTATGTCCTACATAATATATTTATTTTGTTTGCGTTATCTCAGAAAAGTTCATGCAATGTTTGCCGGTGTTCGCTGTGGCAAGATTTATGCGCACGCTTGAGCACTTAATTTATATTTTAAATGCTCATTATTAGGGTTTAGTAATTCTACCTCGACTAATCAACTATTAGTTGATAATAGGCAGTGCTACTGATATTAAATGTATAAAATAAAATATAAATAACTATATACTAAGCTATTCTGGAGCAAATTGACTTGGTAATATGGCTAACACTAATACAACACTTAGCCCAGAGTTTGTTAGATCTCTAGGGAAGGTAAATCACAGTTCTGCTGTTTTGATTTACCAAACTTATGATTTTTTTTTTGCATTTGTATGATAAGCGTTTTTGGCACTGTGTTGATCCCCAATGGATCCTAAAACAAAACACTTTACATTGTGAAATAATAAAAGAAACTCTTTCAGCCTGTGTAACTTACTCTGATGGCGTGGGTGGTAGACCTGGCGGTCGGGTCTCCGCGGTCGGCGAGGGGTGGTGGTGTGTCTACGCCTCTGTTTCTCCTTAGCCTGTTTTACCTCTCTGTCATAATCATCCCTGTAGAAAATCAAATAGAACAAAAATATTTCACATATTAATTTTAATATGTAGTATGTAGACACTGCCCAGAAGACCAGCAGCCTTAAAACTCATTCGATTGGGTAATTTCTTACAGTATACTAACTAGATCTAGAAGAAAACATCTTCTACATTTCAAATATGACTATTATTATTATTCCTTCAAGTAAAATGCCATGTATTATTGCAATTGCGAGTTACTTTATCTTACAATACTGACATTATTTCTCACAATTCTGACTTTTTTTTTTCAGAATTGTGAGATATAAACTCGCAATTAATAAAGGTAATTGTGACAATTCTGAGTTTATTTCTCACAATCTCGAGTTTCCAATTGTGAGGTACAAACTTGGAATTGCAAGGAAAAAATTGCGAGATAAATGACGCAATTACCTTTATTTATTTGTGACCCTGGACCACAAAATCAGTCATAAATCACACAGGTATATTTGTAGCAATAGCCAACAATACATTGTATGGGTCAAAATTATCGATTTTTCTTTTACGTCGAAAATCATTAGGATATTAAGTAAAGATCATGTTCCATGAAGATATTTTATAAATTTCCTACTGTACATATATCAAAAACTTATTTTTGTGAGTGAACATGCATTGCTAAGCCTTACAACTTTAAAGGTGATTTTCTCAATATTTTGATTATTTTGATTTCAGATTTTCAAATAGTTGTATCTCGGCCAAATATTGTCCTATCCTAACAAACCATACATCAATGGAAAGCTTTCAGATGATGTATAAATCTCAATTTCAAAACATTGACTATTATGACTGGTTTTGTGGTCCAGGGTCACATTTATTTATTTCTGAAGAAATAGGGATAGGGATATGACTCGGGAAGAAATCATGTTCATGGATGCGATTATTAACGATACTGTAGTATGAAGCAGAGCAGGACCGAGTGTTGTGGGAGCTGAACGAGGCCGCTGGAGCGATTGTGCAACACACGAGCTGCGGGACTTTTATTATGACACAGTCGCCGGCGCTGCTTCTGCTTTTCCGGTCATGAGTATGAGGTAACGCAGCTCTGTTTATCATATTAGATACATTTGAGTGTGTTGAAAATGATGTTATAACGTTACTCTGTGCGTTCGCTCGGCGGCTGCTGTGAGACACTGTTACACACTGCAGTAAGAGAGATCGATTTTAGAATATCAAATTAATGCTGGATGGCTTGTGTTGATAAATGGCATGGAATTAATTTTAAAACGTATTGTATGATGGAGAAAATGCTGTATTACTGTTACAAAAAATAAAGCTGCATCTGATTATGCTATGTTAGCTACTTCACAAAATAGTGTTTTCTCTGAGGCGTGGTAAAGCATGGTACTCGCAAAAAATTAAGAAAATTAGATTTAAACAATAAGACTAAACGTGTTGAGCTATATAACAACAATTAGTTTTCTGCCTATAAATATATCAAAACAGTTGTTCCCTTGTCTATTATAACATGTAATATATTAAAGCGTCTTTGGTGTTTCCATGGTTTCTACAAAATTAAACCGGAAACCGAGGGTAACGCGGGTATGATGCATTTGACAGGCGACTCCTCACACGTCCACTTGGTTAAAATTGCAATTTTCTCACGATTTACAAATAGTTGCAAACATTTGGGATATTGTAAGTACTCAAGTGAACAAAAAATATAACACTGGCCTAGTGGTTTTTAGATATTTTACTGCAAAAATCTTACATATTGCACCTTAAATAGGAAAATGTTGATTTTATCACAAATACGTTTTATAATAATATTCAAAGAGCTCCCATAGTGTCCATAACTTAAAATAATGACCAATAATAATAGGAATCTGATGCCTGAGATGGGAAAATATGTTTTTCTGGAAGTTAAATATGTCATTACAGGTGCCCTAGAATCAAAAATGTAATTTACCTCGGCATAGTTGAATAACAAGAGTTCAGTACATGGAAATGACATACAGTGAGTCTCAAACACCATTGTTTCCTCCTTCTTATGTAAATCTCATTTGTTTAAAAGACCTCCGAAGAACAGGCGTACATATCATTAATATGTACGCCCCCAATATTTGCATATGCCAGCTCATGTTTAAGGCATTAGACAAGCCAGTATTAGCGTCTGGATCTGTGCACAGCTGAATCATCAGACTAGGTAAGCAAGCAAGAACAATAGCGAAAAATGGCAGATGGAGCAATAATAACTGACATGATCCATGATATTTTTAGTGATATTTGTAAATTGTCTTTCTAAATGTTTCGTTAGCATGTTGCTAATGTACTGTTAAATGTGGTTAAAGTTACCATCGTTTCTTACTGTATTCACGGAGACAAGACTGTCATTATTAAAAAAAAATTTAAACACTTGCAGTCTGTATAATTCATAAACACAACTTCATTCTTTATAAATCTCCAACAGTGTGTAATGTTAGCTTTAGCCACGGAGCACCATCAAACTAATTCAGAATCAAATGTAAACATCCAAATAAACACTGTACTTACGCGATTAGACATGCTGCATGACGAACACTTTGTAAAGATCCATTTTGAGGGTTATATCAGCTGTGTGAACTTTTTTTATGCAATGTATTATAGAGTCGCGAGCTCCGGGGGCGGAGAGCGCGAGGATTTAAAGGGGCCGCAGCCTGAATCGGAGCATATTTAATGATGCCCCTTAAAAAAATTAATAAAAAAAAACCCTATGGGGTATTTTGAGCTAAAACTTCACAGACACATTCAGGGGACACCTTAGACTTATATTACATCTTTTGAAAACACGTTCTACGGCACCTTTAATGTTGTGGGGTGTTCAGAAAGGTAATACATTTTGGTATGTGTAAGTCCAAATCGTACCAGTTTCGTGGAATGACTCATATACTGTCTGTATACAGGAATGTCAGGTTTAATTCTTAAAAGATTCTTATGTGATCCCATTAAGATTGGATCCAAATTATGAAACAAAGTCCAATAGGAATCATTTAGATATTCCTTTGTGATTTTAAGCTCTCGAACTTCATATTTACAGTTTTCAGATAAGTCAGGCTACTATAACGTACTAAGAAAACAAATAAACGACCTACTACTAAGTGTTATTGTGTGAAAGAGAGCGAGACCTGGCGATCTGATTCCTCCTGATGTGCCTCAGGAACCCGTGGCTCATGTCCAGTCGACCGCCGGGCTTGTATTTGGCACTCTCCGCCTCTGCATCACGCATGACCTCCATAGATCTGCTCTGTAGATGAAATTACTCTCGAAATAAATTCATTTTAGCACATTGATAAACATCACAACATCTCTTCGATCACCGGGGACCGAGAACTGCAGTTTTAAAAAACGTTGGCCAATAAAAACCACACTCCTAACGGTCGAGTTTGTTTGTTGTTGTTTTCCCCCTGCGCTTCATAAAAAAAAGCAGCGCGTATTTTTGTTTTATAAAGTGAAATCCATCACGCAATAGAAAGTGTATAGTCGCGAAAATACAGTACAAGACGTATCCAGTGTTTGCTTTCGCTTCGACCCCGAGTTAAAGTGCTCTTGGCCACCCCATTTTAGAGCGGAAGTAGAAGCGGGATTTTTGTAACGCTCGCAGAACGCGTTTGAAGAGTGTTCATTCAACACTGAGTTGACTTTAAATTAGTGTGTTATTAAAGGTAAAATGATCGCAGGCGTGAAACGCGAGAGGGACGTTGATGAAGACGAAGATGAAGGTATGTCTGAAGCGTTTACGAGATTGATAGTTTAGCAGAAGTCGGTTTAAATCTGGAGGCCGCTGTGTGCTGCTAAAATACTTTAACTGTTATTTGTTTAGTGGACGTTTTTATCAATTTTATCGCGATTTATCTTAAGGATATCGTATGTTTATGTTCTGACCTGTGTTTCATGACAGGAAAACAGTGATGATAATATCTGTTTTGATGTCTGAGATCTCCATCATGGGATTGAATAGAGATCTGCATGTTTGGAACTGAAAACAACATGATTTTCATTTGTTGTTTTTGCTTGATTTTCAGAAGTTCGTGTGAAATTCGGTCGATCTCATGTTGAAGATCGCAGAAGCCGCCATTGTCCGTATCTGGACACCATCAACAGGTTCATTAATGTGACTAATATTGTCTGTTATTGAAACTCAATATTGCTCTTCTGCTAAAAGTCACTCTTTTGTTTTCTTTTTAGGAGTGTTTTGGATTTCGACTTCGAGAAGCTTTGTTCAATCTCTCTTTCACACATTAATGTCTATGCCTGTCTGATCTGTGGGAAATATTTCCAAGGTAAGTTTGACTATTTATGGTTTTGTGATTTTCCCAAATTATCAATTTCACAGGTCCATCACTGAAAAGCCCATTATAGTCTAGTCTATTTATTTGATATTAAAGGGTTAGTTCACCCAATTCTGTCATTAATTACTCACCCTCATGCCCTTCAACACCTGTAAGACCTTCGTTCATCTTAAAGGTGCTAAAGAGGATGTTTTGTTTTATACATTTTTGCAATATTACTTGAAAACTGTCTTTACTAACTGATAAGACTATTTATTAGGTGCACTGAAAGGGAATATTATTAATATACATAATCTGTTCACGAGGTAGGGCCTTAAAAACATCAGCCAATCGTTTACGCGATCATCGTCAATCACTGCCATGACGTTCCTTGTGAGAGACGCGCGGCTGCGCGCTCNTTGTTTTATACATTTTTGCAATATTACTTGAAAACTGTCTTTACTAACTGATAAGACTATTTATTAGGTGCACTGAAAGGGAATATTATTAATATACATCATCTGTGCATGAGGTAGGGCCTTAAAAACATCAGCCAATCGTTTACGCGATCATCGTCAATCACTGCCATGACGTTCCTTGTGAGAGACGAGCGCAGCTGCGCGCTCCAGTAACTTTCCACTCTCCACAGGCGCCGCATGCAATGTTTTTGACAGGAGTAACAACTGCAGATTATGAGTTACCTGCGGTGAGTCCGACATAATGAATCCACTAAGTGTGTGCGCGGCTTTAAGTCGATTGTAACGCCGATTATGAATGTAAATTGATACTTATGACTGATCGCGCTCAAACGCGTCCAGTCAGAGCCAGTTGCGTTCAGTCTGCGATTACAGTCAGTGTTCAAATTCCATGTGAAAGTATATAAATCTGCTTCAGGAGCAGGAAACAATCGCTGTATGTTGAGCACAGTCAGAATGTTTTAGCTAGTCGTTAAATGTGTGCCCGGCTTAATAACACTGCGAATGCCGGTGGATCACACACAGTTTCTGCCAATCTCATGTTAATCTTGAGTACATATAGAGTAACAGTGCATCCTTCATATCTCCGAAAAGTCTTTAGCTTTGTCATATTTATAAAATATACAGTACTGTGCAGAAGTCTTAAGCACGTCAGTATTTTCTGGATTTGGTTTGTCTGTTTCATCTGTTTCTTCATGTAATCACAGACGGATTCGATGATGGTGAGATCAGATCACTGTGTGGAGCACCGACTGTTGTCAGACTCCTTGTGTATTCAAAAATCTCACTGGATTATCACAATTAATGGCAAAAAGAATGTTTGGAAATGAGAACGGATATTTCCTAATGACACACTACAGCAAAAGATATAAATAACTGGCTTAAAACCTTTTTTGGGGGGTGAAAATACTGACGTGCCTAAGACTTCTGCACAGTACTGTAGATAAGCTAAACCGAGTCTTTCCGGAAAAAGCCGAGATCCTGGAGGCGTGTCTGCCGTCATGCATGCTAGCAGCGACATCATTATAAATAAAAAGGGAACAAAAACGTTCATGTTGTTTACATTATATAATGCACTTGCGCGCCGATTGCCAACAAAACACAGACATCTGATGCAGCTTTACTCACCACCCCCGATGTGCAAATCCAGCGCCGAACTGGGACTTGTTTACAAAGTATTCATCACCGAAATCCCAGAAACAAACATACGTGCACAACTCAGTTGCTGCCCCAAAAAAACAAACTTCATTCACTGTTCCCTTGACACTGGGTTCCTCGGGAAGCTGAAAAAGGTAATCTTTCCCTCACAACCAAAAACACACTCATTTCGGTGACAGGAGCTGCGTCTCATTTCAGAGGCTGTGTCCTTCGGAGATCGCATTTGAAGGCTGAATACATCATCAAGGATGTCTATTTAAGAAAAGTAACCGTAATAAAATTGACTGATATTCATTGTGAGGTGTAAAATACTATAATTTCTTTCTTGCGTTGCAATCTAACGGTCATTTTTCTTAAATGAGACTGCCTTGATGATGTATGCAGCCTTCAAAGGGTAACAGTGTAAATAAGTCAGAATGCATGAAATAGCATTACACCCCCCCCCTTTAATTTGTGTTCCGAAGATGAATGAAGGTAATTAATGACAGAAGTTCATCTTTGGGTGATCTAACCCTTTAAATAAATACCCAGATATATTTGACATTAAGTCCCTCCCCATTAAATCACAATTAGAGTTTTATGGTTTGTTATTTTATGTCGATTATGGATAGAACCTTGTTTAAAAAAATGAAGGTAATTGTGACTTTAACTCTCAATTTTTTTTTCTTCTCGCATTTGTCAGTTTATAGCCAGCAATTCTGAATTTGTTTCTCATAATTGCGGGATATAAACACTTTTTAGATATAAAATTGCAATTTCCCCGAGGAAGAAAAGTCAGAATTGTGAGAGAATTTTTTTGTGTGTGGTGGAAACAAGCTTTCACACTATGAGGCCATCAGTATCTCTAAATGGAAATACTTGCATGAGCTGAATAATCAAAGTGACTGTGATCTATGTACATTTGAAGCACACTGTTTAGGCTAATATTTTGGCTTGTTCTGTTCCTGTCAGGTCGAGGTCAGAAGTCTCATGCGTACATCCACAGCGTTCAGTTCACACATCATGTTTTCCTGAATCTCCACACATTAAAGTTCTACTGCCTGCCAGACAATTATGAGATCATTGATTCCTCATTAGAGGACATTACGGTGAGAGACGGCTTTCCTTTAATCAGTTGACTGTCAATATATTATTGGTATTTTATTCTACCATCCTTTTGAAAAGTGTAATTAATTACAGTAAAAAGAAAAAAAGATGATTGTTCTACATCTCTGATTCAGTTCTACTTGATTTCTTTATTTCAGTATGTGCTGAAACCCACATTCACCAAGCAGCACATCTCTGGTTTGGATAAGCAGGGAAAGCTGTACAGAGCCTACGATGGCACAACATATTTGCCTGGAATTGTGGGTCTCAATAATATCAAGGCCAATGACTATGCTAATGTGGTTTTGCAGGTAAGATGAGCAACCAGTATTTAACTTTTCTTAATGTTAAAATGTGTTTGTCTCTCACAACTTAAAGGATTAGTTCACTTCAGAATTCAAATTTCCTGATAATTTACTCACCCCCATGTCATCCAAGATGTTTGTCTTTCTTTTTTCAGTCGAAAAGAAATTAAGGTTTTTGAGGAAATGATTCCAGGATTTTTCTCCATATAGTGGACTTCACTGGGGTTCAATGGGTTGAAGGTCCAAATGTCAGTTTTAGTGCAGCTTCAAAGGGCTTTAAACAATCCCAGACGAGGAATAAGGGTCTTAACTAGAGAAATGATCAGTCATTTAAAAAAAAAAAAAAAAAAACTTTTTAACCACAAATGCTCGTCTTGCACTAGCTCTGCAGTGCGCCACGCATTACGTAATCACGTTGGAAAGGTCACACGTGACGTAGGTGGAATATAAAGTCGCAATCCTGACTTTATAACTCTCAATTGCAAGAAAAAAAGTCAGAATTGTGAGAAAGTCGCAATTACCTTTTTTTATTTTTTCAACAAGCTTCCATATTTTTCTTACTTGACAAATATGCATCACATTAAGTTTGTTAAAACTATAATCCAAATGGATGAAATTTTATATGCAATTCAAATACATAAATCTTAAATTAAGGCCTAAATATGAGTGTTTTGAGTGTACTATGTCACCTTGTTTTTTTTCCTAAGGCGCTGTCAAATGTGCCCCCTTTGCGAAACTACTTCCTCGAGGAGGACAACTATCGTGGAATTCGTCGGCCGCCGGGTGACATCATGTTTCTGCTGGTGCAGCGTTTCGGGGAGCTCATGCGCAAGCTGTGGAACCCGCGGAACTTCAAAGCCCACGTGTCGCCGCATGAAATGTTGCAGGCTGTGGTGTTATGCAGTAAAAAGAACTTTCAGATCACTAAGCAAGGTATATCAGCACACCTCGTGAATACTAGTGTACTGCATACTGTGCAGTCTATACAGTGCACTGGATAATTGTTTTTCTTAAGCTGGTATCTTTGGTTCTAGGTTGCATGTTTAATTCAGAAAGTGGTGTAGTAGTATCAAGGAAAGTCTGTTCACTCGGCGGCCATATTTGCAATGCTTCCAGGCAGCTGTTTCTGCATCCAAGACCAAGTACTATCTATTTGAATGGAGGAATCCTGAAAAAAAACTGCTTACCATTCTCACAATTAAATAACATACTTCAAATCAGCAACAAAATCTGACATGAACTGTCCCATAAATATTGTTACTTATGCTCGGATAGCATTACTTTTCAGGCTAGATCCCCCAATGCACATGTGCAGTCCTCTAATGGCAGCTGCAGTGATGCGATGACTTTATCAATCAGTGATTGGATCTTTTATTTAGAAGGCAGGACTTATTCCGTCATATTTAGGCCTAAATATTTCTCCTGTTCATAAGTAATATGAGTGCACCATCTTTGTATACCTAAAGTCTACGGTAGTCTGTCATTCTCATACAACAGCAACTTGCACTTTTTAAACCTGTGCTCTTTGTCCACTAGGGGACGCTGTTGACTTTCTCTCCTGGTTCCTGAATGCATTGCATGGTGCTCTTGGTGGGACAAAGAAGAAATCATGTGAGTTTTGTTTTGTGTGATTCTGATTGACTTTTTAGAGGCGTGTGTTTGTGCTTGTTGTTCTTCTCAGTTGTAATCTTCATTAGTACAGGGTGAAATGTTTTTTCTCTTCTGCAGCCATACTCACCAAGGTGTTTCAGGGGTCCATGCGGATCTTCTCAAAGAAGCTTCCCCATCCTGATTTGGTAAGTGTCTGCTGGGTAGTTTCTTACTGTAATCTGATTTGTGCTTGCTAAACCATTTAAACAGTTCAGAACCAACCAGTTTTTTGAAAGAGGACACAAAAATGCTGTATTTGCAATGTCAGATTAAATGTATTTATTTTTGAAGGGTTTTGTAAGTTTCCGTCCTTGTTTTCTCTCAGCCTGCTGAAGAGAAAGAAGCCCTTCTCCTTAAGGAGGAGTACCAGGAGGAGATGTCGGAGTCCACCTTCCTGTACCTGACCCTTGACCTGCCCACCGCACCCCTCTACAAAGATGAGAAGGAGCAGCTCATCATTCCTCAGGTTCCTCTCTTCAACATCCTGGGCAAGTTCAATGGAAACACTGAGAAGGTGTGGATTTACTTTCAATTTGCTGTTTTTTTTATCCTCAGATTCAGAATTATTTTTTTGGTTTGTTTATTTATATATATATAAAGTTTTATATAAGTATTTTTAATGCATTAATTGTGCCTTGTAATGCATCTTATAATGCATTATATGATCTCATGAATAATTTACATTATAATTTGTAATGCATTATAATACTTATCTAGTCATTACACCTTTAAAAAGTATAATGCATTAAACGAGTGACAAAAATTAGATGTAACAACAAGGAAACTGCAAATATTATAATGCATTTTAATTTTGGTTGAAATTATTTATATATAAAAAAAAATATAATGCATTATAACATACATTATGAATACCTTTTTATAATGTCTTATACATAAAGGCTTTAAGTAAAGTGTTAATAAAAT
>RJVU01046259.1:4551512-4575372 GCA_003731715.1 Anabarilius grahami | reverse complement strand
GAGAGAAATAAAGGTCAGAGGTGTTGTGTCGCTGTGTGAACATGATGGGTATTGTAGTTCTAGACTAAATGTGAACATGCATTTACTCATCTCACTCGCACGAAAACATTCAGTATTCTTCAAAATGAATAAAAACAGTGAAATGCAATCTCAGAATTTTATGCAAGCCTGTAATGATTAATTATATTAAATTACACAAATATACTTTATGTATTTAATCTCACTTTATTAACCAATGTCTTTGCTGCAGACCTTCAGTGATCTAATTCAAACACACTAATAAGCCAAAATGACTTTAGATTAGATTTAGAAATAAGAGTGTTGAACTTTCTTCTTCTGTATCCTCTTCTTCTTTAATCCAGAATGGCAGCACAGCCGAAAGGTTTGTTTGAGCTGCGCCCTCTACTGTACAAGTGTAAATATGCATTTCCTTCAGCCTGAGGTTTATTCTATTTGCCTTAATATTTGCAAAAAAATAGAATCTTTCTGTTGTTATTAAAAAACAAACAAGCAAGCCCAGCCCAGGTGAGAAAAAGTAACACAAAAGTAAAGTAATGCATTACCTTTCATAAAAAGTACCATAATTAGTTACTTTTTTAGGGAGTAAACGCAATACTGTAATGCATTACTTTTAAAAGTAATTTTTTAAAAATTGAAAACTTTTGAACAGGATGAATTTTTCTTATTTTGTTTAAATATCTTTTCTTTTTTTTTTTCATTTAGTACTTCCCTTCGGAAGCAACAGAAGGCACTTAAATGTTTGCCAGAAGACAAATTGAGTACAATTTACCTTGATCTTCAAATTCTAAATGTTTTCACCCCCCGACTCTTAATGCGTCGTGTTTCCTTCTGGAGCTTCAGTGAATGTTTGATCCTTTTTTAATAGTTGTGTTTGAGTCCCTCAGTTTTCCTCAGTGTGAAAAGATGAATCTCAAAATCATTCAGTCACTGCTGGAAAGGGTTCAAATATGCAAAAAATCCTTGAAAACTGAAGAATCTGCAGGACATGGAGGATTTTTCTGAAGAACAGAGTTCAGTTTAACTGCTCAGAACAAACAAGAGACTCATGAACAACATCACAAACAAAAAAACAGTCGTGGTAAAACACACAGTATTAAGAATCAAGGGTTCATAAACTTTTGAATTATAGGTCATATTTATAAATTCAGCAATTTTTTTTGTCTTGTGGACCATATGTAAACATTTTTTATGTAAAATATCTTTCTCAGGACAGTACTAAATAAAAAATGACATGCATTTTGTATGATCTCTCTTATTTTGTTAAAATTATTCACATTTTCACAGATTCTGCGAGGGGTTCCCAAACTTTCAAGCAGCACCGTGTGTATGTATATATATAATATAATTATACTGGTTAACCAATGAGAACATGGTTAAATGTGTAAAATGAGGGATTTTTTTTGTGTAGAGTTTTGCTGAAATCGTTAAGAAAATTGGAATGTTTGTGGAACGTTTTGAGAACTGAATGAATGGTTTGGGAATGGTTATAGTGTGTTAGCAATCAAGAAAAACTGTAAGCTATTATTCATGTCATATTTATAAGCCCTTTATACAGGCCAAGGCTCCATTCAAATATAGCATAACACTTACCAAACATATGTGCTGATGGATGAGTAAAGTCTAATAGCTATATTATTTTCATATTGCAGAATCCCAGACTAATCACTGATTGTGTATTCCACGGGCACTTAAAATATAGCTACCAAATTTGCAGTAAAAAAATCATATTACAACAGCCTTAAAATAATTAGGCCTTTCGTTAATGAATGTTGCCTGTACTGCATTCATATTAAAACAAATGTTGAATTAACAAGGTGGTTTACCTTTGGGTGGCCCAGAATCAAAGGATGTCGCGAGCACGAGAGTCTCACGCCTCGCGCATTTAAAGCCTGCACAGTTTCGAGAAGCAGTGAACTTGACAGCTCTGCTCTCCTGTGATGTGCCTCATGGATCACAGGGATTCCGCGGACACTACAGGATGACAGGGGTCATCAGGGGCCAGCTGCACGCTTTAAAAGCACTGCCCAAAGCTCGGCCACCCCGATCACTCGGACCACAGGCGAGCCAGGAGAAGGAATCGGACGCGCAATTGAAAAATTCATTGATTCGCAATGTCGATCCAGTCAATCATATTGTTCGCTACCTTGGTGGCTTCTCTGATACAAGTCCAGTGCGTGAAGATCGATAATCCCGGCGCGCTCACGAGAGGCTCATATTCCCACAGTCTCCAGTCGTATCCAAGGTACCCTCTGTACATGATGCAGTTATACAGAGACTTCAGCGGGAAGATGGCAACTACTCCAGCCAGAGTCGACAGCCCAACTCTCCAGCAGTCTGACTTCGTCCTAAGCTTGATTGCTCAAGGTAAAACATGCACCCATCTTGCTTTAACTTGCTTAACTTATTTTGTATGCAAAATTAAATGTACTCAAGCAATCAAATCTACTGTACCACCTTACCAAAATGGTACCATGGTAGTCTACATCCATGTTTGGTCCATGGTAGGCTGCTCTTGAAAGTAGGCTACCTTGACGTGCCAATGCAAATGCATATAGTTTATATCAAAATAGGCAGCATTTTGTTTTATGGCTGAATTCAGGTTGATTGGGACACCTTTTCCAATTCATCTCAATGGTAAAATGTGTCCCAATCACCCTGAATTCACTCTATACGTGCACTTATGTGTGTACATATGCGTCCTTATACTTAAGAAAGTGCTGGGTAATAAAAAGGTAACTAAGGTTAAGTTTACGGATAGGTTCAGGATTAGTACCGAGTTATTACCCAGTTATAGCTACTATAGATAAATAAAGTGCTACATAACATCATTTTTATATGAAATGTTTTTTCTTTTGTAATTTGCCAACAATTTAGGCCTGAAAGAACAATATTTGACTACTGCATAACATTTCAGAAAGACATGTTTTCGTGTTAGCACGTTAAAGTCTTGATTGGTGCGTTCAATAAGAACACATGCGTTTGAAAGCAGAGTAATCTGGGGATCTCGTGCGCTCATTATCAGGTCCGTCGCTCTTGAGCTATCTGACCCTCAGATTTTACAACTCAGTAGTGTCACAATGCTTATTCAACTTTAAAGAGCTGGCTGTTTTATGTACACGGGTGTGTGTATTAGCCCTTCAGACGTCTGTTAGAGCGCGAGGTTCAATACACATCTCTTGTCAAGCAGCCCCTCCATCCTGACAGTGTTCTGACATTTGGCTCTGACAGAACCTGAGTGACTCTCACGAAACCTGTTGACAGAAATACACTGATTATACTTCATTACCCAATTTAAAGTTTTTATTATTGATCACCGTAAATAATGGGAAGTGTAAAAGTAACGATTGCGAATTACGGTCGCTATTGAAAAATGGTATGTGCGTATTGTGTTGCAAATAATGTCACAATAAAAATAATTTAGACATTCTACACTCTAAAAACTAATTCAGGGGACCTTTAGTCATTACTTAAATATATATATTGTAGTGAAATAAAAAATCAAGTTCTGAAATGCTGTTAGACTTTTTACTTGTAATTGTTATTTTATTGAGCTTGGATGACACACAAATTATGCCTATTGATTCGATATATTATCATGACTTGTCACTGTTTAACATTTTCGGTTAATCAAAAATGTATTTAATTTTAAGTTCTGTTAATGTAAAATACAATCTGATGACGTGTAAACGTGTTTCATTTGTACGAACACTTCTCTTAACTGGGCTGGGATTTATATTTCCCATCATGCTTTGCCCATGGCACTTGAAAGGGAGAGTAAATGCAAAAATTAAGTGTTATATAATGTTTTTTGCACAAGATTAATGGTAAGGGAGATTTAGCAGTAATTAGAGTTTTGTTATGCTAATTTAGAAGAGTTAATGTGTTAATGTGGGTTTTTGGAGAGTTACCATCATGGTGACAAGCGGTGCTTGGTAAGTTCATGTTACTTAGAATTGCATTGTATTGTGTCCAAAACGCGTTTCACATTACTTAAAGCTTTATGTTGGATCAACTTAAATAATTGCATTCATGTTGACAATTATTAAGTTCATGATACTTAGAAATGTGTTTTTATTGTGGCAAAAAAACATCTTCACCTTACTTAAAACATTATGTTGGATCAACACAAAATATTGCTTTGAATTAATGTAATTCTCCCAATTGGCTTAAGTTAAAAATTCTAGTGGAAAACGTTAACATATTTTTTTTTGTTGAACCAATGTTTTATTTTTTAGAGTGTACATTTAGGCTTCGTTTGCTTATACATTATTATTTATATGATTTATTATTTATACATAGCCTAATATAATTTATTATTATTTTTCTTCACTCTGACTTTCGTCGCGTTCCGCTATATTTCAGTGATGTAACTTAATATAGGCTAGAAAATGAGTCGCTGAAAGAATCCTTAATACTTGTTATGGACACCAAAATGAAACCCTATTAAATTTTATGGCGAAATTCCTAACAATAGGCTATATGCCCCTACAATAGCCTACAACCTCAAATATTATGGATCTTCAATATGTTATTGGGAAAAAGGAAGGTAATTCAGAAATATTTCATTTCGATAGTCCACTTAAGGGATTAGTTCACTTTCAAATGAAATCACCCCAAGCTTTACTCACCCTCAAGCCATCCTAGGTGTATATGACCTTCTTCTTTCTGATGAACACAATCTGAGATATATTAATAAATATCCTGACGCATCCGAGCTTTATAATGGCAGTGAACGGGATCAACGAGTTTGAGCTGAAGAAAGTGTCTCCATCCACATCCTTCCATCATAAACGTACTTCACACGGCTCTGGGGGGTTAATAAAGGCCTTCTGGAGCGAAGCGATGCATTTGTGTAAAAACAAATATTTAACAAGTTATGAAGTAAATATCTAGCTTCAACCAGACTGTCTTCCGTATTCAATTTATGAAGAAAGTGTAAAACTCTCACATTTCAAAACGCTTACACTACGTCCTACGCCTTCCCTATTCAAATTACGGAAAAAGCTTAACTTACGCGATGCCAGTTTCATTTTTTTCGTAAGTAGAATATGGAAGGCGGTTCGACGGAAGGTATTTACTTCATAACTTGTTAAATATGGATTTTTTTTTTTACACAAACGCATCGCTTCACTTCAGAAGGCCTTTATTAACCCTCTGGAGCCGTGTGAAGTACGTTTATGATGGATGGATGTGGATTGAGACACATTCTTCAGCTCATTCTCGTTGGTCCCGTTCACTGCCATTATAAAGCTCGGATGCGTCAGGATATTTATTAATATTTCTCCGATCGTGTTCATCAGAAAGAAGAAAGTCATAGGATATCTTGAGGATGAGTAAAGCTTGGGGTGATTTTCATTTGAAAGTGAACTAATTCTTTAAGACATTCTACTATAAGTAGCCTAACTTTGCAACTGCATGTCAACTAACGCTCATTAGAGTATTAGTAGACTGTATTAGGCTGTTAGTAGACTGTTAGGTTAGGTGTTAGGGTTCCAGTTAGTAGAATAAGTTGACATGTAGTTGCAAAGTTACAGACAGTAGCATCAAAATAAAGTGTCAGCAGATATTAAGCAGACAGTCTAATACTCTAATGAGAGTTAGTTGACATGTAGTTGCAAAGTTACTTAGCCTAGTTAGTAGAATGACTAAAGTGGACCATCGAAATAAAGTGTAGGCTAACCGAAAAGATCAGTCTTGTGTGACGGCATTAGTTTCCTTGTTATTTATTCCCTCTACTGTCTTAATCATTTGCTAATTTCAAGATGTGAGACAAACATTTTCTTTATTTTCCAGACTGTCACCAAACTGGTGAGCGATGGACCGTCACTTTTGACATGTCTTCCCTCTCAGCGAGTGACAATATTCAACTTTCGGAGCTCCGCATCCGTCTTCCCGCCTTTTCTGCATCCAGGCGCGTTATTGTGGACATCTTCCACTTGCGTAAACAGAATTGTGAGTCGGACTCTGTGTTTTGTCGCGATAAGAGGCTTTTTCTGGGCAGCATCAAGTCGGTTCCCGACACTCCAACATCAACCTGGAGAGTTTTTAATGTCACGGAGCTACTGGAACACTGGTTGAATCAGGGAACGGAAGCACCCGAGCAGGTCCCGACACCAGAGGACGGAGAGGACACTGGAAGCGGCGAAGACTTAACGGAGGACACTGGAAGCGGGGAAGGCTTAATGGAACCGGTTACAAATAGTCGGCGACGAAAAATTCAGCATCCCACAGCAGAACGAGTTATGATTGTAGTTTTCTACAAAAACAATTTTTCCCACAATGGCCAACGTGCCTCCAGCTTGATCAATACAGTGGCGCACTCCAAATATGTCATCCTGAACCGGGCTCCAGACGCCGCTCAAGGTCGGCGCCACAAAAGGAACCGGGTCGAAAGGATGCGCCTTCCGACGGACGATAGAAACGCGACGGGAATAGAGCAACAACAAGGGATGCTCTGTCGGCGAGTTGATATGTGGGTGGATTTTGATCAAATTGGATGGGATGAATGGATCGTTCACCCGAAGCGTTATAACGCATACCGCTGCGAAGGCGAATGTCCAAGTCCGCTGGATGAGTCTTTCAACCCAACAAACCACGCCTATATGCAGGTGAGATACTTAACAGTAGTCGAATGAAAAATGTTATAGTGTTTAAATAAGGGACAGTTTGGGATTATATGGGGTGATAACGCGTGTTGCTTTCTTTCTTTCCAGAGCTTGTTGAAGCTTTACCATCCGGAGCGCGTCGCCTGTCCGTCATGTGTGCCGACGCGCCTCAGCTCCCTCTCCATGCTGTACTATGAAGGCGACGGTGTGGTCATGCGCCACCACGAGGACATGATCGTGGAGGAATGCGGCTGTCAGTGAAGTTTGATGCTGTGCTGTCACAAAAGTCTGACGATGCACTTTCAGTGGATAAATAATAAATAAATAAATGAAATAATAATAATACACTCTTAGAAAAAAGGTTCTATATAGAACCTTTAAGGGGTTTCCATCATAGGATCATTAGCCTATATGGATTTAGTTTTAATTAATTAATTTGTAATTTTATGAAGTAAAAAGCTCGTAAACACTTTATGACTAGACAAATTTAAATAACCAGTTAAACATTTGCTTTTATATAGAACCTTTTTGGCATTAAAATTGAGCCAAGAACCCTAGAGTTCCATTTAGAACCCCATTGAACCTGTTTTCCTAAGAGTGAACAAAAACATTCCATAATTCTGTTCTTGAACTAAAGGACGTTTTTGGAGAATTTCAAACGAGAACCGCTGAAATGCTGTCCAAAGTATGGAAATATTTAATATTTAAAAGAAACACTTGTAAATATTTTGTGTTTGATTTTTTTTTTTTAAAGGAGTGTATATTTTTACTTAATGTACATATGGTTGTACTACGTTTAAGAAAGTGTAATGTGTATTGTGACAAAATGTGATGTGAAATGTGCTCGTGTTTTTTTACTATCTTATCAGCAGGCTTGATAAAGTTTTACAGAAAATATACAAACAAACGAATAAAGCAAAACATTTCAGTATTTTACATTGTTTGTGTTTGTACAATCATCATTTTTAGGCTGTAGATAGCCATACCAATCTCTCATTCTGTCATGACGACTCTCTGAGTGTTTGGTATGGTAATGGATATGACAATGTTGATATGTTTGGTCTTGGCAGAATAGATCTACGCTGCTACTGCAGAGCAAGATGGCGACTTGCTACTGCCAATACATACACAATACGCTGCTGTGAGCAAGTAAGACATGCTGCTGCTGCTGTACAATATAGCGTACATGAATTACTCGTAGCAGATCTACACTGCGTTCCAAATTATTATGCAATTGACATATCAGTAAGATTTCAGTACAATAAACATTCAGATTTTAGTTTTTCTAAGAAAATGTTTGTTTTTTTATTTATTTATCCATGTCTTTTTAGATAACTGGTATCAATATCAGACAAAATAATTTGCCAGATCTATGAAAACCCTACTTAGAGGTTGTTCCACATTATTAAGCAAGTCACAGTTCTCATGCAATATGGGGAGGAAGAGAGATCTTTCTGAAGATGAAAAGCATGAAATGGTGCAATATTGTGCAAAAGGCATGTAAACAACTAATATTGTGAGAAACTGAATGGAGATTATCGAATTATCATAAGATTTGTGAGTGATTTAGAGCACAGCAGAACTTGGTCAGATAAAGGCTTATTAATGAAAGTTCCTGTCAAAAAAATGTATTGTATTAAAAGAGCAGCTATAAAAAAAAGCCAGTGTTGAGCAGCAAACAGGTATTTGAAGCTGCTGGTGTCTCTGGAGTCTCAAGAAGCTCTCCATGCAGGCTGGCAGTTGTGCGTAAAGATGCATTTCAGCCACCACTAACCAAACCTCACAAAGAGAAACATCTACAGTGGGTGTAAAAATACATTTTCAAACAGTTTTATTGCCGTGGTGTTTTTTTGCAGCATGGGATAGTGCATAGTGCATTGTACAATAGTACATTGTACTATGCACTATCCTCCTTTTTATACCATAGCTGAAAATGGCCAGTTATGAACTCCACATATCTTGCAAAAGTCATTTTAATACCCTCAGAGGCCCTATAGGGACCTTCCATCTCACTTCCCAATATTCCAGCCCAAATCATCACCCGCCAGCTCCTTGCTGCACATCGCAGTCTTGTTGGAACGTGGTGGCCATTCACCAACCATCCAGAAATCCATCCATTTAGACCACCCACTGTAGTACGGCATTAGTCAGTGAATAAAACTATTTAAAAATGAGTCTTCATGTATTTCTACACCAACTGTAAATGTTTCTCTTTGTGAGGTTTGGTTTGGAGTGGCTAAAATGCATCTTTATGCACAACTGCCAGCCTGCATGGAGAACTTCTTGAGACTCCAGAGACACCAGCAGCTTCAAATACCTGTTTGCTGCTCAACACTGGCTTTTTTATAGCTGCTCTTTTAAAACAATTAATTTTTTTGACAGGAACTTTCCTCAATAAGCCTTTATCTGACCGAGTTCTGCTGTGCTCTAAATCACTCACAAATCTTATGATAATTCGATAATCTCCATTCAGTTTCACACAATATTAATTGTTTTCATGCCTTTTGCACAACATTGCACCATTTCATGCTTTTCATCTTCAGAAAGATCTCTCTTCCTCCCCATATTGCATGAGAACTGTGACTTGCTTAATAATGTGGAACAACCTCTAAGTAGGTTTTTCATAGATCTGGCGAATTATTTTGTCTGAGATTGATACCAGTTATCTAAAAAGACATGGATAAATAAACAAACAAACATTTTCTTAGAAAAACTAAAATCTGAATGTTTATTGTACAGAAATCTTACTGATTTGTCTCTTGCATAATAATTTGGAACGCAGTGTATAGAGGTGGAGCTGGGGAAGAGGGAGGGTTTCTGAAAGCGCTCTGCAAACTGCTTTAGCAGACACTGACCAAGTATTTGAGAGTTGAGCAGCGAGCTCATTGGCTACTAATATAGCAGGAACCAATCAGCTGTGCCCTATAGAGAATGATGTGATTGTAAGCAGATTGAGTTAAGGACCTATTAGCCTGCGCCATCTAGAGTTTCATGGCAGAACTTTGTATTTGTTTACTCAAGTAATTCTTTACTAAATTTGTTCTTTTAAAAGAAAGCTCTACATTGAGTAAAATTAACATTTCGCTATAAGAACCTACTCAGCACAAAAATGATATGGTCATCATGTTTTTCCGTTACTTTCACTCATCAAAATCATTTAACCAGTTTTAACTTCATTTTTTAAGTTTTAAACAAGATAATAAAATAATTAGTTGAAATNACAATTCATTTTTTTGACAGGAACTTTCCTCAATAAGCCTTTATCTGACCGAGTTCTGCTGTGCTCTAAATCACTCACAAATCTTATGATAATTCGATAATCTCCATTCAGTTTCACACAATATTAGTTGTTTTCATGCCTTTTGTACAACATTGCACCATTTCATGCTTTTCATCTTCAAAAAGATCTCTCTTCCTCCCCATATTGCATGAGAACTGTGACTTGCTTAATAATGTGGAACAACCTCTAAGTAGGGTTTTCATAGATCTGGCGAATTATTTTGTCTGAGATTGATACCAGTTATCTAAAAAGACATGGATAAATAAACAAACAAACATTTTCTTAGAAAAACTAAAATCTGAATGTTTATTGTACAGAAATCTTACTGATTTGTCTCTTGCATAATAATTTGGAACGCAGTGTATAGAGGTGGAGCTGGGGAAGAGGGAGGGTTTCTGAAAGCACTCTGCAAACTGCTTTAGCAGACACTGACCAAGTATTTGAGAGTTGAGCAGCGAGCTCATTGGCTACTAATATAGCAGGAACCAATCAGCTGTGCCCTATAGAGAATGATGTGATTGCAAGCAGATTGAGTTAAGGACCTATTAGCCTGCGCCATCTAGAGTTTCATGGCAGAACTTTGTATTTGTTTACTCAAGTAATTCTTTACTAAATTTGTTCTTTTAAAAGAAAGCTCTACATTGAGTAAAATTAACATTTCGCTATAAGAACCTACTCAGCACAAAAATGATATGGTCATCATGTTTTTCCGTTACTTTCACTCATCAAAATCATTTAACCAGTTTTAACTTCATTTTTTAAGTTTTAAACAAGATAATAAAATAATTAGTTGAAATGACTTGTGCAGCCAATTTGATTATACTTAAAGCCTTAAGTTCAGTAGCTGCCTTAAACTGTTAAGTTGAATGCGGAAATTTCTTTTACACCACATTATGGTTGAAATATAAGGGCAATGCTGCATGTCTTCAGATCTTCTCAATGGACGACACATTGTCTGGCTCATGAAAGCACCAATTCTTCACGTCCCCAATGCAGGATGGGGGCTGAGAGAATAAGTGTAAAAGGTGTTAAGAAGCAAAAGTATTTGAAGGATTGGTGGTGTGTAGAGGTGTCTGGATCATCACATTACATGTAGATGTCATTATAAGAGTTGGGTGGTCTGCAAACTTGGCGTACAATAAAGCTGCCATTGGGCGTGAGCCTGTTAACATGCTTACAATGACTGTCAAATGGCTTCACTTAAAAGGGCTTCAGGATTGTAAAAAAAAAAAAAATCACAACCAAGGGAAGTCAAGCATTTGCAACCAATGGCATGAGTTTGGGGTGGAACTAACAATTTGTAACAGTAGAAAAAGGATAAATATATTAAATATATTGGACCCACTTTATATTTAGTGTCTTGTGTTCTAACTTTTCAATTAATCATTTTACATAATGCACTTATTGTGTACATACATGTTTTTATATTGTACTTATATTTAAAAAAAATGCTGCATGTAAATAATAGTCTTTTTTTACCATTTTAGCCAAGGCTAATGATCCAGTTTACTTCATTTAAAGGGGTGGTTGATTATGATTTCACTTTTTTAACTTTAGTTAGTGTGTTATGTTGCTGTTTGAGCAAAAACAAAGAGCGATATTTTCTTTTAAAGAATTTGCTGTTTAAGTACTACAAAAAACGGCTGGTAGGGACTACAACAAGCTTCTTCCCAGGTTAGTGACATCACTAACTCTAAAATTTACATAAACCCCACCTCGGGAACACACAACAAAGGGGGTGAGGCCATGTTGGGCTGCTTTAGAGAAGAGGAAGAGTTGTTGTAGAAGAGTGTTGTTGTCATGCCGTCATTTTACGCCGGACTGCTTCACAAACGAGGGTCAATTCAACGCTGGATTTGCACAAAAGATTAACATGACGTCACATGCTAGTCGATGAGTTGAATCAACTCCACAGCAACTACATAAATGTATCCACTAACCATTCAGAAATGTCCAGTTTCATTCTAAAAGTTGTAACTTCTTCCTGAGTCTCTCCATCAGTGTCGACTCCGGTTTGAACAATGTAAGGCTGAACACCGTTACTGACAATCCTCATTTTGGCTGCGTGAGATTCTCTAGCTTTGTTGTTGTTGAGCAACTGAAGCGCGAGCTGTTAAAGCTCCACCCTCTTCTGGAAAGGGGGCCGGGAGCAGCAGCTCATTTGCATTTAAAGGGACAAACACAAAAATTGTGTGTTTTTACTCACACCCAAATAGGGGCAAATTTGACAAGCTATAATAAATGATCTGTGGGGTATTTTGAGCTGAAACTTCACAGACACATTCTGGGGACACTAGAGACTTATATTACATCTTGTGAAAGGGGCATTATAGGTCACCTTTAAAGCAATAACAATTCTACAACAGGACAGTAAGTAAAAATGAGGATGACCACAAAAAGCCAGTTTTTATTTCTTTATTAATTCTGTAAATGTATCTTCAGCTGGTGTACAGGGTTGAATATTTCTATATATTTATATAGACATTTAAAACCTTGTCTGATTCAAAGACCTATAGTAGCAATAAAAATAAATACATAAATAAAATGAACTAAACTTTAAAGAAGCACAATGCTTCAATATTCCCACAGGCAACCCCCTGAAGTCTTGTTTGCTAAGATGCTATAAGTACATCCATGACATTAAAGTATTCCCATATTCCCAAATAGCAGGTCATAAATTCCCATTTGTAAGTGCAAAGCATTCTAATTAAATATAATTATATATATATATATATGTATTAAAAGATGTATTAAAAACATCTTTTCTGTGCAAGTGTGCATTTTGCATTCCTTTTCACAAGTAATATGCTATTGCGTTTATATTGATTTCAAATCATTCTGTAGTAAATAGGAGTATAAATATTCTCTCTTTGCAGCAGTTCACATTTTTGCTCGAGGTTGTTTTAAACCGTTGCTTAGACATCAAACAATTGCATTGCTAATTTGACGTATCCTTGCTGCCATACTGGAACGCACCGGCCCGTCTGATTCACTGTGATCTGTGCGCTTTTGGGTTTTGTTCAGGGAGGGACTCGAGGGAGGAGGACCAGCGGACTGAGTGGATTTGTTTTGTTGCCTAGAATTTCTATATCAAGATGGCTAGAAAACCCAAACCATATAAATGACAACATCTGAAACACAAGCACACAGAATATGAACAAAGATCTTGTTGACATCTACTAGTATAACAAATTAGACGTTTACAGCATGGTTGGGAAGTTATTTTCCCAGCGAGTCTGTGAATTTTCTATCCGAGCAACATTAAAAATCAGATTAATAAAAAAATAAATAAATAAACGATTAGTAAAATGACATTTTTTTATGGAAGACATGCATTTGTAGTTTCCTTTATCAGTGCATCTTACATTAAATGATTTATTTAATCATTTGAGATCATAAAAGTTAAAAGTGATGCTTGAAAATATCAATGTGTTACACAAGAGATAACAATGACTGAATAACAATGCTAAGGCATAAAATACAATGCTACAATAAATGGCCTATATTTGGTATTGTGCTTTTATGATATTAACTAAATCTTATTTTTATTTGCATACATCTGAGATGCTTGAATTTGAGGTTTTTAAGATTTTCATCACAGGATCATTTCAGGATAAATATTTATGCTGTACTCATAAAATGAAGAGTAAATATCTGAACTGAAATGAGATTGTTTGTACGAGTTAAAATTGCATGTTTTGTTGTATTAACACTGACAACCACCACCCATAAAAGGACTGTAGTTGGTTTGTCAGATGTTAGATCTGATAATGAGGGCGTCAGTAGAGATGACGGCCAACCAATCACTGTTTGCATAATAAGATATAGTAATGAGCTGTGCATGAATCCTACAGCTGTTCAACTGGACTGGCAGTTGTTGCAAAAAACCTCCTGAAGAAAGATACGAGTGGTTGAATTGCTGGAGAAGAATAATTTAAGTGCAAATCCAGATAATCCACATTATAGTTCTGTGTGTGTGTGTGTGTGTATGAAGTCAGATCTGTTCTGTTGAAGGACAGTCTGATCACAGTGTTCAGTGGCTACGTGTCTTCATCAAGCTTAAGAGAGGCAAACATTTTTATCAGGCAAATGTTGAGTGCCTATAAAATTATTAGGCATCTAATCTTATTAGTGAAAAAAAGAGAAACAATACAGACTGTGCTGTTTGTGTGTGTGTGTGTGTGTGTATATATATATTGTGCAGACCATGATTATTGGCATCACCTGGTGAACAAAAAGGCAATGAAAAATATACTTTTAGCCAATGTTTGTTATGCTGAAAAGATGAGGAAAAATCTAACCTTTCAGTAAAGTTGTTTTAAAATAATAATAATAATAATATTATTATTAAATATTTTTACCAATAATTGGTACCCAAAGAACAATTTTTGTGAACACCATCTAACTGCCATTAATTCTCACTTAGATTTCATTTTTTATACATTTCTATTTACTTTTCTTCCCAAAGGGAGGAAAAAGGAAAAATATATAACAGGAACGTTCTTCCAGTAACGTTAATAGAACGTTCGTTCAAAGTTATCTAGTCTTTAAAAACATTATCAAAACATTAGCACAAAAATCTTATTTATACATCATTCATGGAACATTTTTCCGAAACATTTTAGCTGGATTTTAGTCTATGTTCTTTAAACATTTACTATTTACTACTCTTTTTTCCCCTCAGATGTTTCAGAGAGCATTCAAAAGCAATGTTCCCATTAAACATTCCCATGTTTTCTCTAACGTTCACAAAACCATTTTTAAAACATTTTAAAAACTGGATGTTGTGAATGTTCTGAGAACATTCAGAAATAACGTTTTCATAACTTAATGGAAACGTTAGCGAAACATTCTAAGAGTGTATTTTTGTTAGATGGGTACACGGCAAAATATAATGCCAAACAGCTTCAGTTGTCTGTGTGTGTACAGTATACACATATTTACACATAAAAGTATACTTTGGACTTAAGTTATAGATTGATATGGGATATAAGGAATTCAATATTATATAAGAATCTAGGAAGGATTGAGGAAGAGTGAATGGAAATCACTAGAACGGTGATAATTGCAGGGATGCCAATAATTGTGACATGTCTAGATGAAAATTATATTGATTTTTGGGCTGTCAAAGTTATTGTTTAATGCCATTAAATATGCTGAAATGGTTCAATTCTGTTCTAGTGTTTTTCCTTAAGATTTCTCGACAAATAGGCCTTTCTATAGTGCGAAGGCATCATTTAAACATCTGGTGACACTTTACATTAACGCTGCTTAATGCATTAACTAACAATGAGCAATACATTTGTTACAGTATTTATTAATCTCTATTAATATTACTAAAAATACAACTGTCCATTGTTATGTCAGCTCAGACCCATTAAATAATATTAACAATTGATTTTAATAATGTATTAGTGAATGTTGAAATGAACATGAACTAAGATTAATAAATGCATTAGAAGTAGTTTTCATTGTTAGTTCATGTTAACTAAAGTAACCTTATAGTAAAGTGTTACCAATTTTTTTTTTATGTACTTAACTGTTACCTACAAAACAAATTACAAGATTAATTGCAAATCATCTATTAAAAAGCTTTTATATTTGAATAATGTTACTTCACTGAAAGGTTAGACGTTTTAACTATTCGTATTAAACTAATAAACATTTTTATTGCTTTTTTTTTTTTTGCTCACAAGAATACAGAAGGAAATCTTCCTACAAGCGGTTATTTGAAATGAAGCAAATGTTTACGGTGGATAACGTGAATGTCGATATAATGCTTTCGTTCCTCTGTGCATATCATGTTATTAAGAGGAAGCTCAGGGTTCATGTGACACAGAGGTAAGCAATGTATACAAAACCAAAAATAATCTGCAAACGTGTCCATATAGAGCCCCACAGTGATTTTAAAGATGTCCAATGTACTGTATCCCACTGAAAAACATTTAAACTGCACAAATTGTGACCCTTGAGCCTAGTATATCTCAGGACTTCACAGCTCATTTGCTACACAATTATACCTTTACAATACACAAGACATGTACTATTGGACTGAACAAGACTTCAGGAGCAAGTATTGAGACAGCAGCATAATCATCGCATAGGTTGTTCATTTTTTTTGGCTGTGAAAAGGAACACACGCACACAGAGAGTACATTCACATCATATTTGAGTGCATATTATGTATATAATACCAGTACAAGAGGGTCAGACTCCTCCTCAGTAGAAGTGTGTTCTGGACTCAGTTGGAAGACTAAATTTCAGGAAACTCTTGCTGGATTGGACTAAAACTAGCTTTTGTGTCCCACGTGCCCCCCCAAACCACGATCTTAAGCGTACGCTTCCAGTTGGCCAAAGTCCTTCCCCGCACCATTTTTCAGCCCTTGCGGTATGACAATATTTTCTCACCTCATAATTGCTTGCAGTCAGTGCTGTATGTAAAGGCAGGCCATGCGACAGCACTTTCACATGCTGATATTGAGATTACAGGAAGCACTTCTCAAATGCTTGCTTTTTTTCATTGTTTGGTTTCATTTTATAAGAAATCATGCCTCTAGCCTCTAGTGTTTGTTTTGCTTGTTTAAAAAAAGTCCTAAAATCTCTTTTCGTAGATGACATCCATTGCCTATCACCAGCGCTCTAGTTCTGTTTTCTTCTTTATTTGACCCCCATCATGTGTCGGTGAAAGATGGTTTGGGTCTAGGTGTCAAGTCCTAGAGGTTGGAAAAACAGAGAGGGAGGTTAAGATGCTGCAGAATAGTGACATTTGCATTTAGATTTAAGACCAAAATAGAAGCTCGACATGGTTAGTCTATGTTTTGGAGCACAAGAGCTGATCCAGCGCTGCAAAAAATACTCAGTATTTTTGTCTTTTCTATTCCAGTACAAATATTTAAACCTTCTTAAATCAAGATGCTTTTACTTGAGGTGCTAAATTACATAACAAATTAAGTCTTGTTTGCTGAAAAATTGATCAAAATGAAGTGAGTTTTTGTTGAAGAACAAAATATGGGGCCAATGGGGTCAGAAAAATAAACGCGTTTTCCCTTTGAATTAAAGGGATAGTTCACACAAAAATGAAAATTATCCAATGATTTACTCACCCTCAAACATTCCTAAGCGTATATGACTATCTTCTTTCAGCTAAACACAATTGGAAATATCCTGGCTTTTTCAAGCTATATAGTATTGAATGGTAACCAAGATTCTGAAGCCAGAAAAAGTACATCCATCCATCATAAAAGTAAACATACGGATCCAGGGGGTTAATAAAGGCCTTCTGATGTGAAGCAATGGGTTTTTGTAAGAAAAATATCCATATTTATAACTTAAACTATAATCACTAGCTTCTGTACATGAGTCAAGTTCTGGCGGAAGAGTGAACTCTGACCCGACGCATGATGTATTGATGAACGTGGAAGCGCAGAGGATAGAGCAAAACAAAACACCGGTCATGAATTAGAAGTCTAAAACCAGAATTTTTAAAGGGAAATGTCGGCGGAGCTTCAGTTTGTTGCCCAGCCCTATTTGTTTGAACCATGAGAGGTGTCTACTCTCACCTAAGCTTCCAAAGAACTAACCCTTTAAGTTTATTTTTCTGACCCCTTTGGCAGATATTTGTTCTTGTTTTAAAGGGTTAGTTTATCCAAAAATGAAAATTCTGTCATTAATTGCAAAATAACTACATTATTCAACAATATCTAGTGATGGGCGATTTCAAAACACTGCTTCATGAAGCTTCAAAGCTTTACGAATCTTTTGTTTCGAATCAGTGGTTCAGAGCGTGTATCAAACTGCCAAAGTCACGCCCCCCAGTGGTGAACCATTGAAATTCCAAAACACTTATGACGTAACGAAGCCTCGCTTACTGAAATCACGTGACTTTGGCAGTTTGATATTGTTGAATAAAGTCGTTATTTTGTTTTTTTGGCACACAAAAAGTATTCTAGTCGCTTCATAACATTAAGGTTGAACCACTGAAGTCACATGAACTGTTTTAAATATGTCTTTNTGAGAGGTGTCTACTCTCACCTAAGCTTCCAAAGAACTAACCCTTTAAGTTTATTTTTCTGACCCCTTTGGCAGATATTTGTTCTTGTTTTAAAGGGTTAGTTTATCCAAAAATGAAAATTCTGTCATTAATTGCAAAATAACGACATTATTCAACAATATCTAGTGATGGGTGATTTCAAAACACTGCTTCATGAAGCTTCAAAGCTTTACGAATCTTTTGTTTCCAATCAGTGGTTCAGAGCGTGTATCAAACTGCCAAAGTCACGCCCCCCAGTGGTGAACCATTGAAATTCCAAAACACTTATGACATAACGAAGCCTCGTTTACTGAAATCACGTGACTTTGGCAGTTTGATATTGTTGAATAAAGTCGTTATTTTGTTTTTTTGGCACACAAAAAGTATTCTAGTCGCTTTATAACATTAAGGTTGAACCACTGAAGTCACATGAACTGTTTTAAATATGTCTTTAGTAGCTTTCTGGGCATTGAAAGTGTTTATTATCTTGCTGTCAATGNTTGCTCAGGCCTCACTGAGCCATCGGATTTCATCAAAAATATCTTAATTTGTGTTCTGAAGATTAACGAAGGTCTTACGGGTGTGGAACGACATGAAGGTGAGTAATTAATGACAGAATTTTCAGTTTTGAGTGAACTAGCCCTTTAAGCATAAGATTTAATTAAGACTTAATATCTTATATCATTTAGAATCTCAAGTAAATGTGTCTTGATTTAAGAATGTTTAGATATTTGTATTGTAAACCAAGACAAAAATACTGAGGACAATTTTTTTTGCCGTGAAGGTGGTCTACCAGCTCTTACCAGCATGGTTTACCCATCCAAAACCAGATTTACCAACTGGTACTTCATCTGATCAACTGTCTAGACCAGATAACGACCATAAATGATCTTAAGTTGAATTCAGTTGGGTTTTCCAACTGGACAACTATAAGATTATTCAAACTATACTTAATAAAACAAAAATACGGCATGCTTTTCTGACAGGTCTGAGTGACACCAATCACCAGTAGTTTACAACACTTAAAGGAATGTGTACAGGATCTTTCACAAGCTATAACAGGGTAAAATTGTCCCAATAAGAAAAAAATGTCTAAGTAGAGCAATTAAAGGTACACTATGTAACTTTTTTGTTCAAAATTAACAACATTTAAATGGTGAGTCAATACATCATCAACCCTTCATTCAAAAGGTGTTTTTTTTGTTGTTTTTGTCTTACCCTGATTCACTATGGTAAGCCTATTATAAGTGTTTATGACATGTGAAGTTTTGGTTTTGTTTCATGTTCATGTTTCAGGTCTTATTTTTGTAGTTTCATGTCTCATTAGGCTTGTTCGACTTGATGCAGCGCCGCACAGACCGATCGACGGCTGACTTGAAGCAGTGCATGCCGGTTAGAAATTTTGTCCGACTTGAGACAGCGCCGACGCCATGTGACTGTGACGTATGGCTTCAAAGTACCACGAGAGCGATTCGAGATCAGCCGCCCGAGTCAGCCAGCGCAGTTTCTCAAGAGGAGCTGCACGAGCGCTGATGACGACACAGCTGTTTCACGATTGGCCGGATTCACCGCATGACAACGAATCACGTGTGTTTCGTGTTTATTGTCACGCCTTCAGTTCCAGTAATGCTCAAAAATCTGTTTTTATAACAGTTAAAGCTCTTTTCATGTAGTCGCGATGTTATATTGTGTCATGTTTATCAAAATAAAACGGATAAAAAACAAAGACCCCACTACATTGTTATTTAAATAACATATGCTTATGTTGAACTTTATTCTTGTAAAAACAGACGCTGTAAGCAGTACATAAAGTTTTGAATGAAAATGTCTCTGAAACATCAGTGTATTAGTCAAATATTGCATTTATTTCACTTCAGCTGTGATAAAGTATGCAAACGCAGCGTGAGCGTCACTACGGGAAGCAGAAAGTGTCCGACTTCACGTCTCCGTTTTCAGCTCCTCCCCGCCTGCACACGGCTACTCTCGCCGATCGGTTGCATCCGGCCGCAGCCGATGTCGAACACACCTATTGTTATGTTTCCTGTTTGCAATGTGCTCCCTTGTCATGTGTTTCCCTTGTTTGTGTCATGTGCTCCCTTGTCATGTGCCCTATGTTTGGTTTGATTATGCACAGGTGTGTCTTGTCTAGTCATTAGTCCCTGTGTATATATTGACCTCATGTTTCCTCAGTCTTGGTCAAGTATAGTCCCTGTACCATTGTTGGTAAGCTTAAGTTATGTTCATGTTCTGATTTACCAAGCCATGTAAAGTCTTTGTTTTATGTTTGATCTTATTATGGCAATAAACTGCACTTGGGTTCTCTGCAACTTGCCTCCATGGAATGCTTACAGTTTATATTTTAGACCTGTCGGGATGATTTTGGTGGGAAATTGCATATATACGTCACTCACCCGTATGTGCCTCTATCTGTAAATAGAGAAAAGTTGCTCCGCCTACTTTGACGTGTGTTTGGTGTGGGAGTGGCACAGGTTAGTCGTTACAAAGTTTTAAACAAACACCAAACAGAGGAGAGTCTGCTGGCAAAAAGAGAACGTGACAGAGTGTGTAATAAAACAAGAATCAACATTAGCTTAGCTCTTCGGAGATGGCGAGAACTGAGGGATTTGAAAAGTTGTAAAAGAGATGAGGAGATGGCGTTTTTTATTACTCAACAGATAAACTGTCATATGTAGCTCTCTAGCAGAGTTCAATGTAAAGCATTATCTATTGAGAAGCTAATTTAATTATGGTTGTTGTAGCGCTGTGCTGGAATTTATTTTCAAGGAAGTACCGTGTCTAAAGCTACAGTAATGTCTTCAGCTAGTCAGCTTGAGATTCTTTCCATCTAAACTGGTTAAATCTCTTAAGTCTAGTAGTGAATGTTTTATGAGCAGCAGGATAATCATATTCATCCTCAGTCACGCAGAACCGAAGAACAACCAAAACAATGTTCTTCCGCAAAATGCATGCAGTAACCACTAGAGGGCCAAAAGTTACATAGTGTACCTTTTACACTGTAGTGTGCTTTAGGTGTCCAGTAGCAAGACATTATTCCAACACCAATAGAATTTTGATAAACATTCCACAACTTCCAACAAGAACTAAAAATCCTGTCATTTCAACACTAGTATGATTCACAAGATCTCATTAGGATTCCAAATTATGCTAGGATAGGAATATAATCCTGCAAAAATTCCAATAGGATTAAAAAAAAAAAAAACATAATCAAGAGTTATTCTGTAGCTAAAAGGGAGGAAGGAAGGGCACACAACTGCTAATTAGAAACTTTATATTAGTTGGAAATGAACAAGATGTCAGAGGGATTCTGGAGTTAATGCAGTGAGGTGAAATGTGTAAAAGTAGAACATCCAACGCCATAACAGAGGGCACACCTAATACATGATTAGTATATGTTTCTCTATGCCTAAATAGTAGTGCTTCATTTGTATTTTAAAATCCAGCTTTTACAATAGCTTATACATGCTCACTCAGCTGAGATTCACTTTCATTAGCCAATAAACTATTAGAGACATCAATCCGTTCAAACGCACTTACTAGCTGAAACTAAACAGGTTATTGGTATATTTTTGGAACATAACATATTATATACTCCTATAATGCTTGATAATTAAATACCACTGAATGTTTAAGCTTTCAATAGTTTGACTGATCTTAATACATTTAAATTCAAACAATCTAAAACTAGAAGACTTGGATCATTCTCAGGAACGGTGCGTTATGTCCTCATGACTTACTATTTACATAATGTTTACATTATTTATATTATTGTTTTATATCAGAATATCAGTTAATTTGTGGCAAATTCATTACTGAAAACAAAACCCTGCATTCTAACCAAATTCAGAGGTTATTTACCATCACAGTTGCGAGTTATAAAGTCAGAATTGTGAGATATAAACTTGCAATTGCGTGTTATAATGTCCAATTGTGAGGGAAAAAAAGTTTTTTCTCAGAATTGTGAGTTTATATCTCACAATCCTAACTTTATAAGATGCAATTGTGAATTTATATCATGCAATTCTGACTTTTTTTCTCACAATTGTGAGTTTATTAGAAAGTCAAAATTGTGAGATAAAAAGTTGCAATTACCTTTTTTATTTAGTGGTGGAAAAAGCTTCCATACTTACTGCATATTTATGATTGAAAGTAATAGTTTAAGAAATGGCCACTGAGAAACCCATATTTTTTATCACTAGTCTAAATACTGGTTGGGATTGTAGTCCCTAATGGTGTCTATAGCACTTTAGGAAATTTGAGCATTTTCTGGCATAAATGGCACCGTGTCCTGGTAATGACCTATGGCACCGCAGTCTTATGGCTCAGAATGACCACTGAATCCCGTTGGTTAGCAGGATTACATTAGCACAAAGTGCAGCAGTGTCCTGTACCTGCAGGGAGGAGCGAGTCACACTCACTGCTTTACTCTCCGCAGACTCGCACATTTCACTATCTGAGCACCTCCCCTCTTCACATCCACAACATCCGGCTGCGGTGGAGAGCAGGTGAGGCGGGAGAGGAGAGCAGAGGCGTCCAGGGGAGGACGGGAGTGTGAATGAGTGGAAACAAGAAGAGTAACGGGACAGACGGAGAGGGCAAAGTGAAACAATTAGGTGAGGTGTTAATGGAAAAGAGCAGAACGTGCAACAACACACAAAACAAAGAGATGGCATGGAGAAGAGAACGGAAGAGAGACGGGGGAAATAAATGGGATAGGATAAAGAGAGAAAAGCAAATAGCATCAGAACACAGAAGGACGGGCACATTCACAGTCTGGGCAAAGAGAAGTTTAATTAAAGTCGAGCGTATACAGGGAAACTTGACATAAACCATATATGAACAAATGATAATGAACATCAAATGAAGTTATCAATGAGGGTTAACTGGGACGCCCATAAAGAGGAATCACTTATGAACCAACCTGGTGGTGTCGTTTCCTCTACAGTTTTGTTTCTAAAAGTCACAGACTGCATATGTTCAGGATGGAACACTAATGTATTGCTGACCAAATACTGCAGAGTATACACTGCACAGTGCATACTATTTTAAGCTTAGTATGTGAAACAATATGCAGTATTCAGTGCTAAAGTTTTTAAGCAGTAATATGCAACACAGGAGGCTATTTACACTAACTCTGCCCACCACTGTCGGATTGAGCCAGATAAAACTGCAAAAGAAATCCCGCTGATAACAGGATCAGTGGCGTGGAGAGTAAGGAAGATGACGTTAGCTTTTGACGCAACTGACCCGAGTTTGAATCCGCTTTTTTCATTCTTCTCCCTTTTCCCTTCGCATATCAGCTCAGAGAACTCATAAAATCAAAGAAAATACTCGAAAAGTGGAAATAATGTGCCTAATGGGTATTTAATAGTGGGAATCAAGTGTTTATCTGGTAGGTGTAGGGGACGGCTTTAGGAACAAGGACAAGTAATGTCCGAATAAGGCGGCATCCATTTACGATTTTAAGAAATACAATCATATACACTGAACGTGTTGTTATTATTGCATACTGTTATATAATTTACTACAATACACTGAAGTGCCACTATTTGCATTAAGTACAAATAGCATCTAAATATTATTTACATTTAGTGCAAAGAAAAAACTACTATGCTCACTTATTGCAAATAGCATCAATCGCTAAGAAAATACAGTTGCACTTTATTTTACAGTATGTGCACTTACAAGGTACTTACCTAAGAAAGTACTGGGTAATATAAGGTAATTACAAGGGGTAAGGTTAGGTTTAGGGGTAGGTTCAGGGTTATTAACTACGTATTACCCAGTTATTGTAATTAGTACAATAAGTACATAGTATGTATATCCACAACAGGACTGTGAAGTAAAGTGCTACCGAAATTACTGCTATTTTCACTTAGTGCACTTAAGCTCCACCTAAGTTTAGTG
>RJVU01046259.1:4508185-4551451 GCA_003731715.1 Anabarilius grahami | reverse complement strand
TATATATATATATATATATATATATACAGTACTGTGCAAAAGTCTTAGGCCACCATTATATGTTGTTTTAGCAATGATATGACCATATATAATTATTTCTCAGTCCCTTTATTAGAATATAACCAGAAAATACAATACATTTGTATGAAGTATTAAAAAACTTTAAAAAATCTGAATATAAAACCAACTTTTACAGGCTAAAGTGGCAAGCATTTAGTGACCTCCCCGTACACTTAAAAAATCTGATGAGAAGTTTCTCAGAGTTTCATTTTGAGAAAGAAGTAGTCCAGGAGGTCACACTAAATACTGATTTTTGCTTGAAGAATTTTTTTTTTTTTACATTTTGTGTACATATTTCCTGTATTTCCTGTATTTTCTGTGACTGAGACTGAAAAATAAATATGGATGATCATTAATACATTGACAAAACAACAAAGCTGGTGGTGGCCTAAGACTTTTGCACAGTACTATATATATATATATATATATATATATATGTGAGTGTGTAAAACATCTCTCCATTTGTCAGTCAGATTAAATAATGAGTCAAGAAAAAGCTGTAGCTTCCGATTCATTTATAACACTGGAAATGGACACTCATTTTTCCCAGTGTGCTCCTCTGCATACTGCATATTTTGGCAGATGTAATAGTTCTGTATTCCATGCACAGAGATAGTTATAATGTGTGCAGTACATACTGAATACTGCAGAAATAGTAGTCTGAGTAGAGAAGAATTGCAGAATATAACCAGATATATTCAGTCTTATAAATGACACATTAGTTTGGGGACCAATTCTAACTATTAACTAGTTGCTTATTATCATGCATATTAGCAGCTTATAGGCTGTTTATTAGTTCTTATAAAGTACTTATATATTAATGCCTTATTCTGAATGACCCTTAATGAAATGCAACTTATTCTACATCCCTTAAGTCGTAGTTAATAATGCATATGTGTTCCACAAACTAAAGTGTGACCATGATGCCACATTAGACCTCCAAAATGCAATGTTTAGTATTATTTAATGTGTGCACCACCAAATCCCGGTTCTGACTGATTCCTCTTTTTGAATGGAAATAAAAAAAGGAAATGACAAAAGTGCCCAAGAGAAAGTATAATGATACACTGGAGAGAAATGAAACACTAAACTCCAGTGATATGATTATCAATTCAGTTCAGACCAGAGTTACTTAAAATTATACTAAACCATCACTTTTTTCCTAAATATTTATAATATGAAGGACAGTTATAATAAAGTTGAACATTGTTCTTGAACACTGTTCAAGAGCTGACAATTTTAATAACGTTTCAAAAGTGTATCTACAGGCTTACAAGTTTCTCACATTATCCAAAGCATATATTGCCACGACATTTTCACTCTCAATTTCTTCCACTCAAAAGGCCTTTTCCTCAGTGACCTCTTTAATTTCTGCACTTTTAAATGATTCATGGCACATTCTTGCAGATACATTATAATCTTCAGTCTTATGTGGATCACATGTAAAGGCTGCATCTTCTATAAGATCTATAATGCAAGAAAAAAGTATGTATTTATGTATTTGGTGTTTTCCTGGTCTACTGAGCCTTCACTATGTTAGAGCATCTAGCACTTTGCATTTTCCTCTTCAAAACACATCCTGTCAGTCCTGCTGCAACAAGCCCAGCGGTCACACTTTATATCAGGTGTCTTTAGCTACTATGTTCTTACATCAAAATATTAATTGTTAGGTACAGTGTACTTATTGTGTTGATGTACTGAGGTGAGATACGGGTAAGGTTAGGGACAGGTTTGGTTGTATGGGTAGGTTTAAAGGTACCCTAAAATAATTCTGGGTTAAAAACAACCCAAGTTGGGTTAAATATGGACAAACCCAGCGGTTGGGTTAAATGTTCGCCCAACAAGCTGGGTAGTTTTATTTAACTCAACTATTGTTTAAAAATGACTATATGGCTGGCTTAAAATGAACCGAATAGGTTGGAAATTAAAAATCAGACAAATAATTACTAAGCGCAACAATAATAACATTTATTAATAAGAAATTTAATAAATGTTTATTGTTTAATTAAAATTCATTAAACTTATTAATAAATAAGTTATTTTGGGTTCATTTTAAGCAATACAGTAATTTTTAAACAATAGTTGAGTTAAATAAAACTACCCAGCAGATTGGGCAAACATTTAACCCAACCATTGGATTAAAACAACCCAATCGCTGTCCATTTTTAACCCAACTTGGGTTGTTTTCAACCCAGCAGAGTTTACTCATATTTAAAAATGCCTGCATTTATTTACAATTTCTGTAATTACGTCTATAACTACACTGTCGACCCTTCCCTTACATCTGAACCACTCTAAAAAATGTTGGGTTAAAAACAACCCAAGTTGGGTTAAAAATGGACAAACCCAGCGATTGGGTTGTTTTAATCCAATAGCTGGGTTAAATGTTTGCCCAATCTGCTGGGTAGTTTTATTTAAGTCAACTATTGTTTAAAAATGATTATATTTCTGGCTTAAAATGAACCCAAAGTATGTTGGAAATTAACATATTAATATGTTTAATAAATGAACATTTAAATAATAAACATTTATTAAATTGCTTATTAATAAATGTTCCCCTTTTGATTATTATTGTTGCCTCTAGTAATTATGTGTCTGATTTTTAATTTCCAACCTATTTTGGGTTCATTTTAAGCCTGACATATAGTCATTTTTAAATAATAGTTGAGTTAAATAAAACTGCCCAGCATGTTGGGCAAACATTTAACCCAACTTGGGTCGTTTTTAACCCAACATTTTTTTAGAGTGTACAATGTAAAAACATGTATGTACACAATAAGTGCATTGTATTATTATAATCAAATGATTAATTTAAATGTTAATAAATAGAAACTTAATATAAAGTGGGACCAGCCCTGCTAACTCAAAAGCCCACCTTGCTGTCCCGGCCCAGGACGGCATAGCTCATGTACTGTTCTCCATCAACGTCTGGCTCACTGATATCCTGCGGAAGCCCTTCTATGATGAGCTCCTGAACCCCTTCATCCCCTTTTCCTCTCCGGACCACCTTCCTCACAATCTACGTCAGCCACGTGCACAGATGGATGAGATCATGGAGAATCGGTGGATGAGAAGAGGGTGCAGGAGAAGAAGAGATGGAAACAGATAGTCAGGGTGAGAGATGAGAAACATGCAAAAGTAACGACTTTCAAAGGAAACAAAGTCAACATGGAAACTGATGGTCAAGTTCATGAAAATCTCAACATGATACATTTCTTTGTCAGCCGCCACTGAATTACTGAAAATGTTTACTTCATGTTGACTTTAAGAACTGTTCCAAAATGTTGTGAGCTGCCTTGCTGTATACTGCCGTCATTACTGAAAAGATTTAAAGCACTTTATGTAGACAGAAACTCTCACATGCAGCACATAACTGGTACAAGAGAGTCAACTAACCTTACACTTAAAGGGATAGTTGACCCAAAAATGAAATTTCTGTCATCATTTACTCACCCTCAAGTTGTTCCAAACCCGTATGAGTTTCTTTCTTCTGCTGAACATAGAAGAAGATATTTTGAAGAATATGGGTAACCAAACAGTTGATGGACCCCATTGACTTCCATAGTATGGAGAAAACAAGTCAATGAGGTCCATCAACTGTTTGGCTTCAGACATTCTTCAAAATATCATCTTTTGTGTTCAGCAGAAGAAAGAAACTCATACAGGTTTGGAACAAGTTAATAAATGATGACAGAATTAAAATTTTTGGGTGAACTATCCCTTTAAGGTAAAGTCCAAAAGAATTTGAAAGGCATGTTGCTAGGCTAACAACATAAAACATTTTAAAAAATAGATTTATGATTTACATATTTAAATTGCATATAAAAATGACATTCGTTTGAATTACATGGTTTTTACATAAACTAATAAAGTTAATGTGATGCATATATATGTCAGTAATCCATAAATGAAACATTTGGGAATTCTGTAATAGCACTAATAAACTGAATGTGTTTTAAATACACAATCACCAGATTTATATATTTTGTATATTTATATATAAACCAAATTTGTTTCAATATCATTTCAACTTCATATTGCTTGTTATACAGCTAGCCGTATTTTAACTGTTCATACATTTTACCAAAATAAATTTTCACAATGAACAGATTTATGCTGAATCTGAGCAAAAAATGCAAAATGCATTTTGATAATATTATTATATAAATGAAATAAAATAAATGCAAATAGTTCATATTAAGCTCTGCCATTCTATTTTTGAGTCCAAAAATGTTACCTATTTCTAGTTTTATTTACGTATGACTGACAAATATACATCAAATTGAATTTATTAGTTTGTTTAATTTAAAAACGTGTAATTCAAATGCATAAATCTTAAATTTAAGCCTAAATATTTTTTTTGAGTGTACACTAATAATCATAACAAATACATAGTACACACAATTATTGGGTAAAATAATTAACTAAACTTTTTTTTCTTTCATAAAGTTCAGTATTTAATTAACATTTTCAGAGTTCTCAGAAGTGAAAGTCATCATAGTTAGGTAAACCTTTATCATGGTGAGCGGAAACTACAAATTAATATAATACATATGCAAATATAATTTTTGCATTCTGATTTTCTCTAATAGCAAAAGTAAAAGTCCACAATAGAGTCTCTATGACTTTCCAAAAGAGGAAAAAATATAGAGATTGATTGATCTGGGCTGGATTTCCCGATAACGTTGTCTCTCAGCTCACTACGAAGACTCTAAAGGTACACCTTAACTGATGGTATACCTTTTCTAGGCGTGTTCCCCGAACTATACCTAAAGTAAATCCTCTTAAGTGCGACATTACTTGTGCTGTCCATAGCGGTGGTGCTGAACTGGTTGATATCGATGGCTCGAGAATCGATAATTCAGGGCTGCTTCACTGCGTTATGTGAGAAAGTGGTGTTCTTTATAAAAGAAGGACTTCAGAAGTAGAACTTGCATTTATTGAATTTATAAAAATAATCCAAATTGCTAAATTTATATTGTAATTTGTCTATATTCTAGTGTGAGTTCAAGGCGACCGTTATTTTAGAACATTATTTTAGAACGTTTTAATTCCTTGGAGACGTGTCATGCAGCTGACAGATATATCGCTTATATCGTTTATCCTTTTTTATTCAAAATATTCACAAACTTGTTAACTATATCATGAATTGTATGATATTATTCCGACTGTATAATGTGGAAGTGAATGTGTTTTGCACCGCAATTAAAAGCTGTCAGTTTTATGAAATTTTCCCCGGAATACATACAATTATGTAGCCGGTGAACTGGGAAAAGAATAGAGTAAACTTGATTGATTCATACACAATGTGTATCTGATATTAATAAAACACTTCGTCAAATTATATAATTGAAAGGGTTATTATTGCAGGTTTTGTAGACATCAGTATATGGAATTTGATTTTAACAAACTATAAATGTCTTTTTATATAGCCTAGTACTTCATTTGAATGTGTATTTAAATGTCTGAACCTAAAATAAACCTGATGAGGTTAAAAACACCGAATAGTTGTGATAAATGATAAGCACGGAGCGCGTCTGTCTCTGGCTCAGCACTAAAGTACATTTGAATTTAGCAGTGAATCTTTGCATTTTATTCTTTGCCATTCATCCTAATTGAACACTGGGTGTTTTACAACTTCAGAATTTGACTGTCAACAGTGATAAGGTATAGCTAAGAGTGATCCAGACCAACCTTATGAACGAATGACTTACAGAAGGTATACTTAACATTTTTTTTTAAATAAAAGTTTCCTATTTGACATTTCACTCTACACCATCTTGGATGGATTTCTTTCACATTTTTACACTTGTCAGAATGTATTCTGGGATTGTCTTCTCTGAGAAGGATTACGTGAGATGCTGCTTTAGAGTTTGGTCTAATTGTGGTTGGCAACATTTGAACACAAGAGTCACATCAGGATGCATTAAACGCTGTCTACATGGGCAGCTCATTAGGTTTTGGAACAGAGCAACAAACCCAACCCAGCACAACTGAACACTGAATCATTTCAATTCGCAAAAATAATCAAAATGATTACTGAGATGGATTTGAGATGGATTTTACATGCCAATGAGTGGTAAATGACTTTGCTGCAGGAGAAAAGCAGGATGAGTCTGCTGACCTTTTTGGTGACGATGTTGCCATGCTCATCTGTAAATTGCTCCTCGCTCACTTGCTCTCCTGGAAGATCGTCTGCCTCATCACCCTAGGTGAGATATGACAAAAGCAACTTAAAAGGGCCACATGCTCCATTGGGTGCTTCACTCGCTTTTGATTTGACTTGCTTGCAATAGTCCTGTGTATAGGTTTTCAATAAATGGTCAAAATGATTCATAATACTGGACCTCAACAATTCTACTGCATTGTTCCTGTGCAAAGAGGCCATCAAGAGAGTGAGCTTTAGATGTCTGCGGATCATGTCAGAAAAACACCCTCTGCCTCTGTTTGATTGGAGGATTATCTGAACCTTCTCAGGTTTCAGATTTCACACCTTCACTGCTTAATATTCAAGGTGCTGTTAAGGGGATTATTCTACTCTCTGTAATAAACATATTCAACATATTCAAATACAGTCCAGGAGATCTTGAGCGCTTCTCGAAGCACACATTATTGTGATATAGAGGCTCAGGAACCATATCATTATATTTTGTTGGAATTCTGAGTAAAAATGGTGGCAATTTACATCTAAACAAAAGATAAATTAATCTAAGGGCACGTTAATATGACAATGATGTACTAAAAAAAAAACGTAAAAGTTTTTCCTTTGCGTTTTCCACATACAGACAACACTGTTGTCAAAACGATTCCCGTTCACACGGATCCCTGAAAACGACTAAAAACACTGTATTCTGCTGCCAGGCCAGTAGATGGCGAAGTTTTTTGATTTCTTGTAAATGACACGCCTATAGACTGAACACGTAATATGCACGACGTCACTGTTTTCACAAATTTACTTTTTTACACAGAAACGATAACGGCATTGTTTACAAAAATTTGCACTTTGAAACTCGTTTTTAAAAGTTTGCGTTTTCATGCCCCCATAACACTGTTGTCGTGTAAACGGCCCCTAAATTAATCACTCACAAACCACCCCTGCAAAAGCCAAGACTAAAGTATAGAGGCCTGTGCATCTATCATGAGTAGAATAAATCACTGTTTACTAGCTGCTATCGTGAATCCCAGGGTTGCCCTCGACTAAAGACTTTTCTAGTCTACTAGTAGTCATTCATTTAAGCTATTAGTCGAATAATCGCATGTTTATGTTAATAAACCATAGTATACATCATAATAATGAGCCTTTAATTGCCTATATAATACAAAGCCTATATGCATTTTTCATACGGATTACATAATCTGAGAATATTTGTTTTAGATTTTAATTCCATAAATATATATTTCTTATCTGTGAGGCAAGTGTATGCTGAGTTTTGGTTAATTTTTGTGACGCACTCAAGTTCACTTGAGACCGAAACGACAGAAAGCAACATCCTGTTTGTTTTCGTTATTTTTATAAAAGCACAACGTTTTGTTGTTATTATGATTTTTCCGGGAATAAAAGCAAACCATTTACAGTTTCGAATGTTGAATTATTCTTATCTGACCAAAAATTACGGAGTATTTTAAGTTAAATGCAAGTGATCGCACCGGCGCCTCCATGTCATGCAGTAAGCACACTCTCCACACAAGCATGGATATGTGCCAAATAATAGCGCACATAGGTTAACGTTAAAGTGAGCGGATTGCAAAGTGAATGATAGGCGAATGTTTGTATTTCCTGTGCATTAACAATCTGTCCGTCACAGACTGCGTGATTTTGCCACTTCCCGTGGAGTTTTTTTTCTGCGACTAACCGACTTATACCAGTTTTGGTCGACTAAGCCTCTTCTCGTCACCTAACGGTTAGTCGACTATTAGGGGGCAGCCCTAGTGGATTCGTGATGCAGGGTGATAGAAATGCCAATGCCAAATTAAAATAATAATAATAAAAAAAAAGTATTGATAAAATGTAATGATTGAATGCATAAAATTAAAACTATATAAATTCTACAAAAAATTTACAAAAAAATCTCTTTTAGAAGGTTAATATTACTCAGTGGTGGACCTTAAAGTATTTTTACTTTGTTACTGTACTTAAGTACATGTTTCATGTATCTGTATGTAATTATTTTTATTTTGGTAAACTGTTATTTCTTCACATTCAAAAGCATAATATTGTACTTTTTACTCCAGTACATTTCATAAAAACATTGTTTTTCTTTATTTTTTAAGACTATGGTATTTTTTATGAATTATCAGTAACTTAAATTGATATTTTAGTTTATGGAAGTTTAATGTTTTAATAGTGTATGTTTTGGTAATAAAATGAACCATTTGATTATTTGCAGATCAATACATAGGCTTATGTGTTTTCTTCCACTAATCTTCCCTTTTAAAATGGCAAAATAAATAAACGTGGTTCATTGATCAGTACTTTTTACTTTTAATACATAAGTACAATTAAAATCAAGTCCTTTTGTATTTTTATTTAAGCAAAATTGAAAAGGAGTTCTTATATTTTTAATATTCATAATATTTTGTTGGGGCATCTGTACTTTTATTCAAGTACTTGATTTGTGCACTTTTGTCCTCCACTAATATTAGTCATGACATTCATAACAAATTTTTCTTGATGTTTTGACATATAAAAGGCTATTGTACTATACTATAGGTTTCAGGCCTTTATTGACAAGTCTTAAAGGAGACCATATGACTATATTTTTGTGCCAAAAGCTACTAACATTATAAGGGCCGGTTCACATGTTGATGTTAAAAACACGAGACGCAGGTCAGTGGAGCGAAGACACGTTTTTCAATGTTTTAAGTTGAACTTATTTTAACTTGAGTGCTGCATATTTTGAACGCCGTGTCAAGCATGAGACGCTGCAAAAGACGTGAGATGCAAGCGCAATGGTAAAACACGTATGTCTAGCCTGTGTTTACATTGAAAAACAATGGAAAAGCAGCGCAGTGGAATGGCCCTAAGAGAACATAAAAAAAAAGCATGTTATGACCCATTTGATATTTTGAAGTCTCATTCAGGAGTTCAGCAGAAAGAAAAGTTGACAATCTGTTATATACTGCATAAAACCAACCCACATCCCCTATGAGGAATGTAGGAATTCAACGTGTCAATGAGAGCTCTTTTTAATATGCACTCTAAAGTATCTCATACTTTTAACTACACCGGATCAATTATTTCTGCACCATACTTGTTCTTACAGTCCACTGGCATTTCATGCTTGTTTGCAGGAGTGCACTCAAATGAGGTAAAATAAAACTGAAACCAAGCACCCAAGTATCATTGTAATCCTTTAGATTTACAACCTTGCACATTTCACAACAGCTGAAGTCTCTTTTTTAGGCTGGAATATTCCGGATTAAACATCGACAGCAATCGTCAGTACCTTCAGTATAACTCTGCGGCGCACGACTCGAGTGGTGACGTTTTCCTCTTCATCAGACACACCTTCATTCTCACCCAGCTCACGATCCAGCTGAGTGTGAATGTAGGCCAGCACCGATCGGACGGAGCTGCTGGCGATATGCAAGACGTTTTGGCAGCTGATGACCATGAAGGCCAACAGCACGAAGCTGAAGAGTAGCTCAGTCACCAGTGCCCACATAGTGTGGCGGTCGCTCTCTCACAGGCTCAGAAACACACTCCAACAGTGAGGCGCGGTCCAGAGATATGGGAAAGGATGTTGTCTTCCCCTAGTTTCCGTCTTCCACTCTTTCCACAGCTTTCATTTGAAGAAAGCAGGCAGTTCTTAATCCGAGACTATTCCTTCTCCGGTCATTTCCTCATTCAGTCAGCTGTGTTGGGAATGTGGTTGGCTTTAGCTTCCTTTTTTGACTGCACTATCTCTCTCTCTCTCTCAACCTTCCAAAAACATCTCCCTTCTGTCCAGTGTCCGATTGCACATGTGATCTGTATGCTTTAAATACCCACAATGTGAGGACAACTCTCTTGTTGAGGCTCTTAGTTTGAGAGCGAACGAACAGCTGCTAACATTTCAACAACAGCATTTTCACACCAGGTTCCTCCTTTGGTTTACATGTAGTGTTACAGAGTTAAAACAAGCAAAAGCTTGCTGAACCAATACAAACTTTGGTCAGAATAAAAAAAAATTAAATAAATGGTTGTCCCTTAGATTTACTGTTTAAAAGTTTGGGATCGGTAGATTTTTAAAAATGTTTAAAAAGAAAGAAAAATAGAAAGTTCAAAAGCACAGCATTTATTTGAAATAGAAACCTTTTGTAACATTATAAATGTCTTTACTAGCACCGATCATAATGTGTCCTTGCTGAATATGAATTTCTTTCAAAACCAAATCTTGTAAGACTTTATTAGTCCACTTTAGACATTCTACTAACTATAAGTAACTTTGCAACAACATGTGAACTACCAGTCATTAGAGTGAGAGTTAGTTGACATATAGTTGCTTATAGTTAGTATGTCTAAAGTGGACTATCTAAATAAAGTGTTACCAAAAAGCTTACTGACTCCAAACTTTTGAACAGTAGTGTGCATTTCTGACAATGCATTTTTTATTTTGTGTGGTAATCAGCAGCACACAGTTACTATAACTTGACTTTAATTTCTTTTTTCATGCAAATGATCAAAAAGTATTTTTCTGTTACATTTTCTTTAACAACATTTTCAGAGCCATTGACCTTACTGTCCATGCCTTCCAAATCCATATATAATATTCCTCCCCCTACTCGCCACTGCAGCAGGACTGGCCCTTTAGATGACAGAAGGAGACAAGATCTATATTTAGAAACCAATGGGTTGTGTGTCCATCTAGGGGCTGGCTGTGTGTGTGTGTACCACCACAAGCAAGTGCAAACAATCGTGTATACTTGAGTTTGCATCAGCCTTAGGAAAATAAATGCTTCTGTAAGCAAGAAACTACTGATATAACTGTTAAAGCCAATTCTGTATGCTTACTATAAGCGACTTTGGGCTTGTTTTTTTTAATAAAAAAACTTGTTAATATGGTCTTGTTAAAACATTCCAGGATTTCTCTCCATATAAGTGGACTTCAAAAGTTACCAACGGGTTGAAGGTCCAAATGTCAGTTTCAGTGCAGTTTCAAAGAGCTCTACATGATCCCAGACGAGGAATAATGGTCTTATCTAGCGAAACAATCTGTCATTTTGTAAAAAATAAAAAATATATGCTTTTAAACCACAAACGCTCATCTTGCACTGCTCTGTGATGCGCCACGCATTACGTAATCACGTTGGAAAGGTCACACGTGACGTAGGCGGAAGTATCGAGGTAAGGCGAAAAACTCCATCTCAATTTCTCCTCCAACTTCAAAATTGTCCGACATCGTTGTTTTACTTTTTTTTGTAAAGGGTGTTTGACTTAGTGTTTGCATGTTCGCTTTGTAGACACTGGATCGGTACTTCCACCTATGTCAAGCGGGACCTTTCCAACGTGATTACGTAATGCGTGGCGCATCACAGAGCAGATTGATCATTTCTCTAGATAAGACTCTTATTCTTCGTCTGGGATCGTGTAGAGCTCTTTGAAGCTGCACTGAAACTGACATTTGGACCTTCAACCCGTTGAACCCCAGTGAAGTCCACTATATGGAGAAAAATCCTGGAATGTTTTAATCAAAAACCTTAATTTATTTTCAACTGAAGAAAGAAAGACATAAACATCTTGGATGACATGGGGGTGAGTAAATTATCAGGATATTTGAATTCTGAAGTGAGCTAATCCTTTAAAACAACTGATACAGGTTTATCCTTAAAAAGAGAGAGCACATAGTTGGAATCTAAATCCAGAGTACATCGACCACATACAATAAGAAAGTAATTCCTCTACAGTACGCTCTCTGCCTGCCAATATTTTTGTTCAATTAAACCAATTCACACAAACCAAGCCTTACGTCCAAAACTACAAAAGTGTGAAACAATATGATATGAAAAAGATTCAAAGCAGTCCAAATGTTGGTTAGCATACCAGGAAATGTCACTACAGCTTACTTTAAGGTTTGAAATGCTTTTTTAAGAAGAAGTTTGTGGTAAAAGATGAGACATTTGCATCTCTACCATTGGAGAAAACATGACAGATCATGTGAGCCCTGATAACCAATCACATTATAGCCTTGACGTCATTGAAATGCTGTCAGAGTTGTACAACAGTCTTGTTGTAGATGCCACAGAAATGAATGTAACCCAGATCCTACCTGTGACAAAATTGTCTGTGACTTCACCAATAATTTCAATGTAAACTCCAAAAATAGATCAATCCAAAATGTATTTAATGCAAACATGCTGCATGCTCTTTTTTTATTCTCTTAAATCTTTTTAAGAGAATGGTTGGTTTGGTTAGCCTTGCAATGAAGTTAACCTCATCCATCATATCATTGCAGGTCAAAGCAAAAAACAAACAGCAGGTGCTTGATATGTGACAACACAAATTAAATCAAAAGTTCTCTTACCTGTCCTCTTAGACGCATGTCCTCCCAAGCCCGAATGTTAGCTGTTCTGTGCGGGAAGCCTAGTCCCTTCTCAAAAGGCTGAGTTCCCTGATAATGCCCGTGGATGATCTCAGAATGCCCTATGTCCCGCACTGGCTCAATCAGGGCTTCCTGGGCCAGGCAAGACTGCTTGGAATCACAGTCCACTGCGGCTCGCACTGATGACATCACAGACTCAATTGCCTGTCTAGGAAGGGAGCATTGTAGAGACCCCACTCTGTTCTGAGTTGGTTCTGGGGTCGAGATCCAACCGGGAGACCCCTGATCCTGTAGGTAAGACAGGAAGGACCCACCACATAACCTGAAAAAGAGAAGAGGTAATGACAATGGAGTCAGCAGTAATAACTATGAGTAGAAGTAGCCTTATATCTCTTCCACTGCAAAGAAACACAGACAGATCTAGGGGTCTGTCTCAATACCCACACTTGTGGTCTTTGCACTTGACCACTTGGCTACTTACATGACATATCTCCTGTATTTGGCCAAAGTTTTCAAGTGGGCATGAATAACTTTTTATTACCCAATGGGACACGCTTACAACATGGGCTCTGTTTCCACCTGGTATTAAGAAGCGTTTGGATCACAAGTGGATGACACTAAATACAGGTGTAAATGGGGTCTAAAATGGGGTTTTGAGCTTGTCCACTTTCGACCACCTCCAGAAGTAGTCAAAAACACAATGGACCGGATTGCTTTTGTAGTGTAGACGATCATGTGGTCGAATGCATTCAAACAGCCACTAAAGTCCGCCTACTCTCCGCCTATTGCGGAAACATTATGGGAAGCACGCTAGCCAAATGGGATTTAAACTTTGTCGACGAACAATGTTGAAAAAAGTAAATTTCCGTCATCTCTGTGAGTGTTCATATGTAAATTGCATGAGCTTATTTCATTGATTAGATCGAAAGTTCTGGAAAAACCCATACTTTTACCCACCCATAGACCCTCCCCTTGAAGAAATCATGACAGAAGTGGTCAAAAGTGGGCAAAAGAGACGGATTAAAACACGGTGAACGTGATTTCACCTAGTACAACATGTTCCTGGATCAACACCTTTGTTGATCCTGGAACAACATTACAATCAACCAATCAGATTTGAGGGACAAGTTTACCATTTATGTCAAGTTTAGGCTTACAACCTGGGTTAGGTGCTTTCACAACAGTGTTATTCAACTATCATTTCCCTCTGATTTTAGGGATAAGTTATGGGTAGGGTTAGGTTTAGGGGTTGGGAAAAGGTTAGGACAAATTTTTCGGATAGGAATGTTGTTCCAGGATCAACAAAATATGTTGATCCAGGAACATGTCTTACTTGGCAAAATCACAGTGACCTTAAAACACCAGGTGTAAACGGGAATGAGTCTCCCTCATCTACTTGTGATCTGATCGACTAAAACGCATCTTAATACCAGATGTAAACAGGTGTGTAAAACATTGTGATGTAAAAATGCAAGTCATTTATTTACACATTTTGATTCTCAGTACGTTTTAAAGCACTTCAAAATAAACTTCTAAATGTCTGTTCAGTAGTCCCTATGTAACAGATTTTTGGCACTGGCACGGCGCAGTACAGCTCGCTTGAATAGTACCGCCTTGGTTGAGGTTCCAAGCGTGCCGTACCAATACTAAAATGTGAAGTGTAAACACTACAGATCACTGATTGATCACCAGCGTCATTGGATTTGAAACACAAGACACCAAACCCACTATATTTAAATAGTCAGTAACAGCCACCGCAGTATCATTTGTTCGCACATCTTTTTTTAACGATTTGCTTTAAACGACCGTTTCATGCAACTTGAAAAAAGAAATGGCTGTATCGTGGTCAGTAGACAAGGTGCAGACATTCCTCTCGTTGGTAGAAGAGGAGCGGATCCACGGCAGTCGAAGTGGTGCAAATATAATGATCAGTCTATAATCCCACCAACTTTGAAGAGGTACTAAACTGCAGTAGAAAAGCAAACCGAAAGTAAAGCGAGCTGAGCCGTGCCGAGCCGAGTTGTACCATGCAGTTGAAAAAAGCCATTAGCCTCAAATGCTACTCTGAAGCAGTATTAGAGATTTAATGTGCATTATGGGAACTGAACTTTAGCATTTATCAGACCTAGGACAGTCTGGTGCACTTACATCCTGTCACTTGCTCTCAATTGGCCAAGATTTGCAAGTTCATGTGTGGTTGAAGTGAAACTCAGTGACCCTAGTCTAGGAGAAGGATTAGACACCTCTGTCCTATTGCAATAGGAAGTTGATGTGGGATGTATTGATGGGATCATCATTTTTCTTTATATAGCCAAAAGCCTTTTGTTTACTTTAGAAAACCACACTTAATAGCGTGTACCATAGACAAACACAATGAGTGCCACTTACATTTTCAGAAGACAAACCAAAGAACAATAATTTGCTAGTCAGAGGCAGTTGGAATAGACCTCAGTCAGAGTAGGCTCTATATTGAATAAATGGATAAAAATGAGACTGTGAAGGATAGTCTTACAGTCTTCAAAATGGCATGCACTATATAAAGGTCTAAGATCAAATGTGATTTTTAACTTTCAGAACTGTTTTATGGAGTCTTCTGAAAGTCTTTTGGAAACAAGTTTTGTGAGCTGAATGATCGGCATGTTATTAAATAACAGAAAAATCAATTTAATAAACTGCACGTCTATCTCTCACAGCCTGGTTTTCATTCCTGTCAAAAATTAAATATGCTGCTACCCTGACTAAAGCCTATTTATAATTTAGGATGAGGGGCTGTTCTCATTCTAGAGGCTGAAACTTTTTATAGTAGGAGATCATTAGTCATTGATATTTTCAGTCCATCAGAAAAGAAAGACTAAATGCTGTGGCACTATTAAAACATTGATCCATTTGGGGATCTCAAACAGCCTAACACAGCAACAATGGGTCAACCAATTACATCAGTCTGGGACAAAACCAGAGAATTTGGGAATTTGGGTATACCCAGATACCTCAAATACATTTTCAAAGCTCTTCAAAATTAAGAGTTGAAAATGATTACCTGAAGATACATCCTGAAGAATATGTATCAGCAGAGTCCCTGCTGGTCCACAAAAGAGTAGGCAACTCACCTGTCATCCCCAGGATCTGCCCGTCTTCTTAGCCGAGGTGACTCACTCATTCGAGCATAAACTCGCTGTTGCCCTGAAATGAGAGATATGCTATCTTCTAAGTTTGTGCCGTCACCTCCTCCTTCTCCCAACCCTCCACTGGAACCGTCTTTAATGTTGCCGACTTCTTGACCAACAGCCCCTTCTGACCTCTCCAACCCCTGACCTCTGTCCAGAGCATTGATGTTGACCCCTTCACTCAGACACAGCATCCCAGCGGCACTGTAATCTGAATCCGCCCCAATGGATTGATCCTCAAGTAGCTCGATGGAACCACTTAACCCTCCCTGAGCAGCAAGTCCCACTGGTCCATTTCCACCGGGAGTCCCGCTCCTGGAGTTGCCCAGGCTCCTGTTCAGTAGCGCCTCGGAGTCATCAGCATTGCTGCACTCCAGTGAGGAGTCCTCTACGGCCACAATGGAAGGACTATTGCCTGAGGGCCAAACCTGTACCTCAGACATCTCCATGAGTGTGTCCTCTTCAGTGGTAGCGATGGGTGCACACTCCATGCTCGATACTTCTTGCCAGTAGGGCTCATTGCCCAGTGGCGAAGGTAGACTGTACTGCATGGAGGCCGGCGAGACTAGTTCCTCCTGTACCAGCAGCCCGTAACCTGGAGTGACACAGAGAGAGGCACACTGATACAGGCCCCCCACTGCGCCCCCCAATCAGCCCCACACGCTTTGAACCCAGGAGGGATGTGCTCCAGATCAGGGGGTTAGGGAAGGGAGATTAGAGACTTGGTGGAAAGCAAATGGGGGAATAAAGTAAAGTTTTTAGAGAGGTTGTTGCAAGACGGCGAAAGCTGCTGTAAGCCATTTCTCATCCCAAGTACCTGACATGAAATGGGTGTCCAGAAATTGTCTCTGGGCACTTGAGTGCATCTTGCACTTAGTAGCCAGTTTGAAAACTCAGGAAAAGAGGCTCTTCTCTGCCCGTCAAAGAGTTTACGTGTTTGGGTTGGCAGACATTGGATTTGCAGTGTAAATAGCAATGTTAAAGAGTTAGTTCACTCAAAAATTAAAATACTGTCATTAATTACTCACCCTCATGTCGTCTTCAGAACACAAATTAAGATATTTATGAAATCTGACTCCTCAATAGACAGCAATTTAACTACCACAGTCGACGTGACTACAGTGGTTCAACCTTAATTTTATGAAGCGACGAGAAAAATAAGGACTTTATTCAACAATTGTGCATCCTGTGTCTTTCTCCTACACTGTTTACGTTCAGCACCTCAGGTTCTACGTCAGAACGCCGGCTCAGTATTGGCCAAAGCTGATCACGTGAGCAGCACGGCGCATGCGTGAGACGCTGACGCAGAAGTGGGCCAATAAGGAGTCTGCGTTCTGACGTAGAACCTGAAGTGCTGAACGTAAACAGTGTATGAGAATGACACAGAAGAGAAGATATTGTTGAATAAAGTCGTTATTTTTGTTTTGTTTTTGCACACAAAAAGTATTCTTGTCACTTCATAACATTAAGGTTGAACCACTGCAGTCACATGGACTATTTTAACGATGTCTTTGGCACCTTTCTGGACCTTGTCTATCTTATTTTGTGTTCTGAAGATGAATGAAGGTCTTACGGGTGTGGAACAACATGAGGGTGAGTAATAATGAAAGAATTTTCATTTTTGGGTGAACTAACTCAGTTGTGTGACAGCAGCTTAGCCAATTATAGAATGCAAAATATTGTAGGTTTTAAAGAAAAACAGTGGTGTTGCATCACACAACGTTGCACTGTAAGTCTGGAGGAAGTAAGCAAGACGGCTAACATCGCTTACAGCAGCTTTGGACCAGCAGCAAGAGCACAGGCAATTGTGGTAGCACCAAGTATGCAGTTGTAAAAGACTGTCGCTGCCCCACTGTTTTGTCACAAGATATAATGGAGGTTAAAAAGAACCTTTTGACTGTCACCAACCAGGAAGTAAAAGACACCCCTACAGAACTGTGGAGTTGGGGCAGAGCACCCTATACACACACACATGCTTTGTCTTCCATGCTCTCATTCTCTGAGTCATGACATTTTGGCCTCTATCAGGCTAAAGAACATGCATGCAAGCAACTGGCAAAGATCATCTTCAATAACCATTGTTCTCATGAAGGTCTTGTAAACATTCACAATTGTCAGGAGTACTTAAAAAATTCAGCTAAAATGAACTCATTACATTTATGTAACTTTGATACAAGTCAAATAATAAATACAGCTATGTAGGTTATGTATAAAGTGTAAAAACATGTCCTCTCAAACTCTACCAAACAAACTGTAAATGACATAGAGCCCAGTCTTAAAGGGGAAGTGTGCATTTTTTGTAATATTGCTCTGTTCGTTTGAGCACTGTGCAACATTGGCTCAACCAATGGTAGAGGGTTAGGGTGGGGCCATCTATTTGCCTGACTAATGGCAGTTCGACCAATGAAAACAGGCCTTACTTCATTTCAGTTGGTGATTCTAGTGGTGCAGAAATCACACACTTCTCCTTTAAATGATAACAGACAAGACATATATAGATATGGATAGTACCAATAAAATCATTGCATTTTTAAATGCAAAAAGAATAATAAAATAAAAAAAACAAACAAAAAAACATTCATAATTGACAATAAGTGTTTTCATGTTTTTACAAACACCAACTATGATTTATAAGCCAACAATATGTAAGGTCATGTAAGCACCTTAGTACTTATTGTCTGTTTTTAGTGTTTTGTTACACACTCATTGACAGAAATGCCAATAAACTCAAGTGTCACTATACAATAAAGAGACTGATGTGTATTGCCAGAGAGAGAATTGTGTATTGTCCGAAATAACATTCTTGCTCGGACATAAACAATGAACCTTATTGACTAGTCTGTTTCCTCTCCCCAGTTTATGACCCCTGTACAGATAAGACTCATACAGAGCACACTACACACGCCAGAGAGATATATTAAACACATGGCCCTGGAATGGGACTTCAGAGGGTGGAAACACTCAATCATGTGACCTCATGCCTGTATAGTTTCTTTGAAAAATCTGTAACACTTTACGATAAGGTTCCATTTGTTAACATAAGTTCACTACATTAGTTAACGTGAACTAAAAATGAAAACTACTTATTTAGCATTTATTAATCTTAGTTAATGTAAATTTTTACATTTACTAATACATTATTGAAATCAAAAATCGGTTAATGTTAATTAATGGACCTAACAATTATTAGCTGTATTTTTTACCTAAGTTAGTATATAAGTGTTTGTTAATGCATTACCTAATGGGACCTTATTTTAGTAAAGTGTTACCCAAAAATCATTTAAAGGTGAATAGATATTAGTTGGAATCAAATACTGTTACATACACCAAAGAACCACTATTTAAATAATAATTAAAAATAAATAAATAGTAATGTATAGAGATCAGTTTGTATGATGCGCATCTAAAGTATTATGTTCATATGCATATTATTCCATGTGTTCATTTAGTTTGTGTGTTAATGAATAGAATGTACCTTGTTTTCTAAGTCTCTTTAAGTAGAAAATTCATAAAAGAAAATCTAACTAAAAGGAAGATTGGAAAGCAAAGTTAGAAGAAAAATGAATAAATATAATGCAGGGAATAGAATAGAATAGAATAGAATAGAATAGAATATAATAGAATAGAATAGGATGTTCTGCATGTATCAGTACATAATGCAAAGTTATTCAGAACAGAAGAGATAGAATAAAATGGTAACTAGCAAGCTGTCTTTACTGATGCAAAGTGGTCAAATTATTTAAATATATCTTTCAAATATATTTATTCATCTTACGCAGTTGAATAAAACTCTTGAAATTTCAATATCAATATGACTATTTGGTAACACTTTAGTTTAGGGTCCAATTCTCACTATGAACTAGTTGCTTATTATCATGCATATTACTAGGATATTAGCTGTTTATTAGTACTTATAAAGCACATATTAATGCCTTATTCTGCATGACCATATTCTACATCCCTTAATCCTACCCAATACCTATACTTAACAACCACCTTACTAACTATTAATAAGCAGTGATTAGGAGTTTATTGAGGCAGAGGTCATAGTTAATAGTTAGTTAATAGTGAGAATTGAACCCTAAAGTGGGACAGACTATTTAGATCTATTTAGATTAGACGTTTTCAGAATCTTCCTGCTATTGAATTTTTTTTCTTCTACTTTTCCCCGCAATACAGTTTTATTGCAGTAATTATAACTATAGTAACTATGGTCTTTTGGCAGGAACCATGGTTTCAGTGGTAAATTTGTGTATAGGGTATCAGACAATATAATTTGCAAAGAAATGACAGAGGGAGCATGAGCCCTAAAAAAATGTAGTATGTATGCTATGTACAGGCCAGCATCCATTTGAGTACATATATTTTAGTACTACATCAGCTCTTGTGCATTTTGTGTGTATTGAAGGCCTTTTATGACAGACACAGAGTGGGAAACAGACATAGACACACAAAATACATTCACAAAAACAAACAAATAACGCACAAGTCACAAGCTCATGAAGATAATAAGGTAGCTACAGAATAAAAAACAATAGAAATTTTTTTTTATAGAAAAAAACAAGCCAATCCATAACATGTTATAAATAAACAAAAACATAACATCCACTAACACACAGAAAATGCATAATTGTGAAGAAATAGAGAAAAAGACTTATTTACATAAGTACTTAAAAAAGCTGATTGTGAGGAGTTTAACAGGGTCCCTGAATTCACAGGTAATAGACAGACAAAGGAAAATGACAACATTCAGTATAAATAAGTGATTGTACAGTGACCAAAACGGTTAAAAAAGAAAGGTAACAAACATATTTCTGAGCTCAACAACTATCAAAGATCACAATCAGCACTAGGCCTTCATGCAGCTGTAACAGGCCATGCAAGTTTCATTGTCGGACATCATGCCAAAAAGTGATGTTTTATTTGAAGGGCATCACATGGACGATAACAGCATATGCCATAAAGACAGTTTAGTGATAACAGAATATGAATACTCGCTGAATATGTGCACATTTTCGGGTTAGGTGAAGTGAACTTTACCTAAAGAGTGCCTTTATTTTGTTTCACTTGTCTTTATGGTAATGCATATGCCATGTGAGTGTGTCATTGCGTCCTGTTCCAGAGCCCTTCAAGCTAAAGTTTCGTCAAAATCTCAATGGAGAAGCATTCATGCTTTATGCCCTCCTTTGACACATGCAGACAGGGTCCAAAATTAACCCTCGCTAAGAGCCAAATGTGAGTAAAACTGAATTTGGTGAGTTACTGATAAAATAATGGTTTAACTCTAAATTTTCAAAGATGTACAAACCATCTGCTAAACAAAACAAGTGCTGTGCTGTATTTATCCAAGATGCCTGAAGTTATTTTTTCTGCATGTGGTAATGCAAATATGAAATATTCCTTGCATTATGTCACAACAGCAAAAAATTTAAAATCAAATTCATCCCTTTGCAGGTTCTACTCATATATGGTGCTGCAAGAGATGCAATAAATTTGTTGTCACCAATATTTAAAAGCAGCTAAATAGTTTAATTGTCATGAGGTCAAAAAACCAAACAAAACAAAAAATGTTTTACCCGCCATTGGCAGATGTGGCAAAAGGTTACTTTTGGACCCTGCATGCAGAGATCATGGAATGAGGTACATCCAAGAAAGTGCCACAAGAGCATGTAAACAGGCCTCATAGCAGAAAGACGAGAGAGGGTTGTTTGGGTGGAAGGAGACAGAGCGAGAGAGAGAAAGAGAGAGAGAGAGACAGAAAGAAAAGGAGACAGGTGAGTCAGAAACACCTCCCTCCTGTAGGGGGCGCTAAGCATAAAACTGGTGATGGAGGGGATTGATCACAAAACAGAGCAATAACTTTCCTTTTTTTTTTGAGGGGGGGAGGTGGCTTGGGTGAGGTGGGGGGAAGAAAACACACAACTGGTCTGAGGACAGAGAGATAAATGAGGGCCAGAGGTCAACATGATGTCTGTATGAGGTCAAAGGTCAGAGAGGAGGTGCAGAAGAGGAGGAGGAGAAGGAGAGGAAGAAGGCTGGGCTGCATGTGACATATCAAGAAAAACACAAAGCATGGGGTAAAGGGAACAGGTTTAATGCTCTGCCTGAACACAGTACTCTTGCCAGTTGGCCCACTATTCCAAGACGTCACACAAAAAAAGCATAGCTGTATCTTTTAGAAATGTACTAGTGTTTTGTGAACTAATCTTGTTATTCATAGTAGACTTTACTGACTATAGCCACAAAGATAGGGACCATTAAAATAAAAAAATTGTTTAAACAAAACAGTTAAAATCTTAACATTCTTTTCAAGATCTCACTATGGAGACAAGATTTCTGTGTATTCCCCTATTCCATTGATGCTTGTGTCTAGGAGTCCCTTCGTTCCCCCAACACAATGGGTCTGTTCCTTCTCTTTTAGACACACACTCGCAAACTTCCCTAGGCATTTCCGCTCCCTGGCTGCCATTTTGAAGAGCGTTCCACTTCATTAAGTGGATGAGGAAAGTTTAAATGGACAGACCCTCGACCCCTCAATTTTAGCAGAGGGAGCAAGTCTACTCGCATGTACACTTCAGGCAGATCACACTTAATTTCCTCCCACCTCGCAAACTCTAGTGTATGAGATTTAACTACATAACACTTGTAGCTACTTGTAGATACCATAAGATTTTATTGTTAAAATTTTTCCATCCATTCCATCTGTCCATTCTCCAAACCTTTTTATCTTCTGCAGCGTCTCAGGCCGCAGAACCTGATTTCACCAAGTACAACATGTTCTTTGATCAACATCTTTGCTGATCCTGGAACAACATTCCAGGGGGCAGTCATGGCTTAATGGTTAGAGAGTCAGACTTGTAACCCGAAAGTTGTGGGTTCGATTCTCAATATCAGCAGGAAATTACTGAGGTTCCCTTGAGCAAGGCACCTAACCCCCAATTGCTCCCTGGGTGCTACAGCAAAATGACTGCCCACAGCTCCGGGTGTGTGCTTACAGTGGGTTTGCAGTGTGTGCGTGTGTGCGTGTGTGTGTGTTCAATACTCCTAATGTGTGTGCACTAACTCGGATGGGTTAAATGCAGAGGACAAATTCCGAGTATCGGTTACCAACAGATTTGAGGGACAAGTTTACATTTTATGTTAAGTTTAGACCTACAACCAGGGTTAGGTGCATCAGTGCATCTACATCAGTGCTATCCCTCTGATTTTAGGGATAACTTATGGGTAGGGTAAGGTTTAGGGTAGAGGTCTGCATTCCCGCGGCTCTCCCGCGGGAACCGCGGGACCTGATAAGATTTCTTGCTGTGCGGAATTACATTTTGAATGAAAGGCGGTCGGTAACTATAGTGTACATTTTAGATTTTGGAGGAGAGCCGTTCTGAAACGGTCGTCAGTCAGCTGATTCTGTTCTTGCGTGGATGTTAAAAAAGATTTCATTTTGCAGTATAACTAGTAAGCCAACAGTTTTGGTTTATATGAATTTTTGGCTTAGTTTTGAGGGACATGTTGTAGGCTATTTAATTTAGCCTATTTTTCTTTGTGATATTTAGCCTATTCTTTGTGACAGCATCATAAGACAAATAACAAATAAAAATCTTGTATATGCTATGCAACATTTTATATTTGTTATCCCCAATCACTCTCTTTCTTTAGGGGAAGTTTAAATGCGAGATTCTGGAAACATAGCGGGACCCGTCGGGTCGGGAAGAAAATCACTATTTGCGGATAGCGGGTGAACACAGAGTGAATTTTAGGCGGGAGCGGGTGCGTCAGGAATAGAACCTCCCACGCAGACCTCTAGTTTAGGGGTAGGGATATGGTTAGAATTAAATTTTTGGATAGGAATGTTGTTCCAGGATCATCAAAATATGTTGACCCGGGCATGCTTCTACCTCGGCAAAATAAGGACATTCGTCTCAGGCCACAGGCAGGGGACACCCTGGAAAAATGGCCGGTCCATCACAGGGCTCACACACAGACACAAACACACATTAGTACTTTCATTCACACCTATGGACAATTTAGTATCTCTAATTCACATATGCTGCATGTTTTTTGGATTGTGGGGGGAACTCGAAATGGGGACCTTCTTGCTCTGAGGAAACAGGGGACCTTCTTGCTTGCTGCCCACCAAGCCACTGTGCCATCATTTTCAGTTGTATAATTGTTCAAGTTTTCCTCAGCAGCCTAAGCATACCTATAGACCTAGAATGGTGCCTAGAACAATCTATAAGGGAAAACAAATGTAAATAATAATTTAGCCCCAGATTCCAAGTGATCAATAGTTTAGGGCAGGGGTCCTCAACTCTGGACCTCGAGATCCACTTTCCCGCAGAGATTAGCTCCAACCTGGATTGAACACACCTACCTGCAACTTTGTAGTAATCCTGAAGACCTTGATTAGCTTGTTCAGATGTGTTTGATTTGGGTTGGAGCTAAACTTGGCAGGAAAGTGGATCTCGAGGTCCAGAGCTGATGACCCCTGGTTTAGGGGCATTTCAACCCATTGCACAGGTTCGGCCAGTAGTGGACACTTGTGCAATGTAGGCAATGGCGTACATCTGAGTCCACAAGGTGGAGGAAAGTTAGCGAGGGAAGGCCAAAAAAAAAAATCCCCCAATTTACTCCCAGTTCTCCAGCTAATGGTTTGAAATAAATGGTGGTGGCAACACAGAAAACACTGGCTAGGAGGGGAAACCCTTTGCAGCTCTACCTTTGTGGAAATACAGATTCATGTAAGTGCTGCCACCATAGCAGAAACGGCAAAGTCTCGCTATGAAAGGAAAAGAAAATTACAGACTGAAAAACAGGTTGTATGATTTCAAGAGCTCCTGAAAGTGGTTGCAGTCACATGGAAAAACAAGCCTTTCACCAGCCATTGCCAATCCAAGGAGATCTTTGCTTCGGGTAAATGGAATTCTCCACATGCCCACTTAGGCCTTTATTGATAGCTCACCAGCACCCCAGGAGTAAGGAAGCCACAAGCTATACACTCCCATCAAAATCCGACAGTTTCCAGTCAAGCATAACTGAATTAGCTTCTAATGCATTTACTGTCTTTTAAGGACCTGAACTCCATTTTGGTGCTCACCACTTACCAGGAAAAACTGCTGGACAATGTATCTGCCATGCCAGAAAAGACAAAGTGGGATGAGACAGTGAAAGACAGTGGGTGTTTTTCTAAGACCAGAGCTTCGTAGTCATACAGGAGAGAAGGTGATGGCTTGATCCCCCCAGTATATTAGACAGAGAAAGATTCTATCCTGGATGCATTAGTGATCCCAGAGAGGATTTTTTTCCCCAGATGCTGATGCCTACGAGGTGTGGGGAATAAAAGGGAAGACAAGGCTCTACAGCAGCTCTGTCTTCCAAGGAAGACACAATCTTTCCCTCCTACATCCCCTTGCCGAATCGTTATGTAGGTTATGTAGATTTGAACCTGGCCCCGTCTGCATGGGAGGCGGGCGCTCTAACAAGGAAGATAAAGACCGCAGTCTCTAATGTCAGTCGCTAGAGCGCCTCTTGAGTGGGATTCTATCCAAAGACCTATATACCTGCTGCACTGTAGATGGACCGACCTGCTACTCTACCTACTCAATGATTGAGGAAAAAGACGAGGGTACCCTGCTAAAAAATTCTGCATTGCTGGTCACCAGCATAAGGTATGTTTGGCATGCCGGGACCAGCTTGGGATGCTGGAAGAGTGAGTGCTGGTGGACCAGCTACACCTGCTCGAGAACAGCATAACTATGCTGGTCCACCAGCTAGACAAGCACTATACCAGCTCTAACCATCATAAACCAGCCTGGGCCAACATGGAATTCATGCTGTTTATGTTGGATTTTCAGCAGGGTGCTTGATGGGTTTCCTCTGCAAGGGAATAAGCAAATAAGCAGTGCAGACATTTCACATTCTCACAGTTCCATAAACTTCTTAGAGTTAGCACTGCATAACAAAAGAATCCACACATTGGGAGATCATGCTGAGAGCTACAGCTCCCTTTGAGGTGGTGAGTCACTCAATAATTGTCCCAGCACAGGCCAATTGCACAGTTCAGTGCACAAAATCACATGCAGATCCACCACTAGATGCCACCATGGTACTGTGCATAAACAAACGGTGAGCATGCACAAAGTCTCAGTATGGGGTCAGGCCTCTCTCTCATACGCATAAGGTGTGGACCTGCTCTCTGGAAGCAACCCTTTTTACAGGGAATTGAAACTGAGTGTGATCACACAGATTTAGAACTGTTATGCCAAATCTGGGGTCACTGGATTTGCACTGGATAGTGGAAGTGGTTTCCCTAGTATATTTCAAAAGAAGTCTGATGGCCCAAACTGGTTTATGAGCATATTTGATAAGGGGAATATGGACACCCTTCGATCTGTTCTAGGGGTTCACAATGCCTGTGGAGCACTGTGGTGTCCTCACCATACATACTCAATAAGGTTTTATGAATGAAGCGAGAAAGAGGTGTTCTTTTTTAATAAAATGACGATAACCCCATTATGCACATATAAAGGGGCGACTAGACACAAGCATTGTGTTTGCCAGCAAAAGGGGCTTGCATAATGAAACAGGTTTTCTGAAGAATTCACAGAAGTGGTATATCTAATAATGAGACACCTCACTACAGTAAAGTTATCTCTATACTCTATTCATAATTATGTGTGAGCCAGTGTCTGATGCAATGTCTGATGCAATGTAGTAATTGTTTACTGTATATAAACAAAGTCCAGATTGTCCAATGTCCTTCAGAATATTTCAAAGGTTGTGGCTGATGGCAGAGTCAAGAAGCTTTGCTTAAAACTGTTCCATTAGTGTTACTACCCATTCATTTGTCTTAATATATCTTGACATACCCTTGAACAAGAACTAAATGCCTTCTGAGATCTAATATCTCTTAAAGGGGTCATGACATGAAGAATAAACTTTTATTGATCTATTGAAACTTCCTCCCTAATGAACAGTATAGACATACAGTATAGAGAGTGGGATAGACATTAAAGGTACTTCAAGCAGGATTCGTGTCCATCTGCACTATTTCATAAATTGATGTCTTTGACCATTGTAACACATCTCAATGCTTGAGTGGTGCATTTTTAAGACACTGTTTCAAGTATAAACAGCTAATCTTTTAAAAATGCATTTTGAGACCCCTGTCTGCTGCCAATTTGCATTGTTTTCTAAGTCTTGCGTCTATTTCTTTTTTGCTTTCTATTTCAGTCTTGCATCTGTATGCTTCAGCTTTCAGTAAATGCCTGGACTATTAATGGATTAGTTATGTGGTTGTTGCCATATATTTAACCTTCATGCCATGGCATTAATACTTTAATACTTTCCTATGCAAAGATGTTTCCCAATCATAACAGTGGGAGTTTACACTGAAGTCTTAAAGGAAAGGAAGCACAATAACAGCACCTTTAAATCAGAGTGCCATAGAGAAGGTGAAGAACTGTCATGTATTACTAAAATATGACTATATCTGACATTTACATTATAGTGAACCTCTGGTAAAATAATACAAATATTATGTCATGACCCTTTTAATGTCTCTTCAAGGTCATGAATGTATACTTTGCACTGGATTTTACCCTCTCAGCATCTGTAGAACTGACATGTTTCACTCGAGCCTAGGCTAATGATGGTTAACCGTAAATAAGTGCATCTCTCTGTACTTGTAAAATGTGCGTTAAAAGGTACCACAACACACAGGAAGCATGCTACTGAATGAACTGATACTGAATTGAATAGGTTACCTTTGTTAGTGGTAAAAAGGAACCAAATCATCATATATCAGGGAGCCATTGCACAGCAATGTGACAGAATATAAAACTGGGGATAAATACAACTTAAGCTGCATATGACAGGATCTGTTGCATGCTTTTGAAAATGTTATTTGAGCTGTAAAGTTATCTAAATTAATTTCTAGATGGAAGAACTTTTGAACTTTGGAACTTCCCCCCATGTAAACAGTTTTTTGAAGTGAAAAACAATCTCTGAGTTAAAATGTGTTGGAAACACGCAATCCCAACAGGAAAATCAAAGCTTGTTTTGCCTAATTGTAAGTTAATAATGGAGATGCAACCTTTGCCACCCAATGACCTATGAAAATATCAGACCGTAACTGTCTGTAATAAAACTCGGGAAGGTTTTCTATGATGTCAGGGTCTTTATGCAATTGGTAGCATGTGATCCATGACAACTGTTAAGGCTTTGCCAAAGCCAGTGAGGTAAACCAGTTTATAATATTCCGCTCTTATAAGAAAACCTGATTATACCTGATTATAAAACATGGTTATTTCATGTCTCTTCCAAGTATCTTTGTGTGGATATCAAGCAATTGGGGATCTCAAAGTGATTCACATCAGTCTCATACTAACATGCTAGCGAAGTCGAATTGTTAAAGATGTACAAGATTTATGGGTAAACATGTTTTCATTATTCATTTACAAAATAAGTCAATTTTTAGGACAACTGCAAGCTACAGATTCTGTCAGAGCTTAAGTTATAGGTAACACTTTAGTTTAGGGTCCAATTCTCACTATTAACTAGTTGCTTATTAGCATGCATATCAATAGGATATTAGTTATTTATTAGTACTTATTAATGCCTTATTCTGCATGACCATATTCTACATCCCTAAATCCTACCCAATCCCTAAAATTAACAACTACCTTACTAACTATTAATAAGCAGTAATTAGGAGTTTATTGAGGCAAAAGTCGTAATTAATAGTTAGTTAATAGTGAGAATTGGACCCAAATCTAAAGTGTGACCAAGTTATATTTTCCCCGGTAATATACATTCAACTGTACAAATGAACTGTAACTGTAAAATATAAAATTAGAATGAATAGTGTGACAATCTCTCATGGTTTGTCTGATCCTAAATGTGTCCTATCCAAACACATAGCAAATCTCCTTAATCTCAAATATTTCCCCAATTTCAAAAGGAACAGAGGAGATCTTTGAGGAGTTTTAAAACATTTTAAAAACATTTGGACAGGGCAGGCTACAAAGGCAACATAACATAGTTCTGGAGGGGTGTCATCAGTTCTGGTCCTGGTGACAGCAGAATTGGAAGAGGAAATGTTAGGTTCATGGCCAAAATATAGGGGGACAAGGGTTTGAACAGAAGATACAGCAGCATATATCAGCTGGATGAGAGGAAAAGCCAGCTCTTGGGAAAAAAAGCATTATGTGGGACAAGTGAAGACTAGTGTAGAATTTCACAAGGGAATGTCTCTCTCTTACCATTTGTAATGCCAGGAGATAGATGGTCTCTGTCATGATGCCTAGACATGGAAGCCTCTTGCTCCCAGCCCCCCTGCTGACCTGTTGGTGGTCCCTGGCCCTCCAGCATGTTCACAATGTCCATTCGGTCAATACTCTTGAGGGCCACGTACAGGCTGTCCACTACAGTGGTGAGAGACACACAGATGGTGGAGAAATGGAGAAGGGGAAGACAGGGTAGTTGGACAGAAAGGATGAGGACAGAGAGACACCACTGACAAAACCAAAGGATTTCAAGACACTATTAGGAAAGACATCAAAAATACAATAATTTACTAAGTTATTTACTTTTGTTATCTACAAAACAAGTAGATATTGTGCATAAATCTGTCTCTGTCACGTGACTTTCTCTTTACAGCCACCATATTTATTACCATCAGGGGGAAAGCAATGGCAGGGAATTCAAAAACTTCCCACAAGCTATATCAAGACATAACGTCAACCTCAATTCAAATGTGACAATGTGACTTTTCCTCATTTCCACTTAACAACATCTGGTTACCCTGTGTAGCCTTGGTTCTCTGAATGAAAGGAGTGAGAATTTTGAGCCTTAAGGCTGTGACACACCAAGCCAACGTAAAAGAACTAGCAGTGACGTGCACATTAAAGAACACAGACGCAGCCAGGTCATTTCCTTAATGACCAACGCACCAGTTAGCTTCTGGTTTAAGACATGCTTTTTTTGGGCTGTAAATAATGGTGCAAACACCAGTAAATTGATGAGCGCAAACCTTAGTAAATCACCTTGCATGATTCATTTAAATACTCTCCTCCTATAAATTTTGCATCTGAAAGGGAAACTCCTACAAATGCATATGCAATAAGGTCAGCCGCAAAAATAACTGTTTCCACGGCTTTTCAGCGCTATTTTTTCACTGCATGTCTTTAGTAAATCCTGACAGTAGTTTTTTAATGCCAAAAGAGGGTTTCGCTCTGGCTCAAGCTGTTAGTAAACCGGCCCCTCTATCAGCAGGAATCAATAGTCTATATTTGTCATTCAAAAAGGGAAACCAAAACTAGAACTGCAGATATACAACCCGAATTCCGTTTTTTAAATTTGAATAAAATGAAAACTAAAAGACTTTCAAGTCACGTGAGCCAATATTTTATTCACAATAGAACATAGATAAAATTACAAATGTTTAAACTGAGAAATTTTACAATTTTATGCCCAAAATGAGCTCATTTCAAATTTGATGCCTGCTACAGGTATCAAAATAGTTGGGACGAGGGCATGTTTACCATGGTGTAGCATCTCCTCTTCTTTTCAAAACAGTTTGAAGACGTCTGGGCATCAAGGTAATGAGTTTCTGGAGTTTTGGTGTTGGAATTTGATCTCATTCATGCCTGATATAGGTTTCCAGCTGCTGAAGAGTTCGTGGTTGTCTTTGACGTATTTTTCGTTTAATGATGAGCCAAATGTTCTCTATAGGTGAAAGATCTGGACTGCAGGCAGGCCAATTCAGCACCCGGACTCTTCTACAACGAAGCCATGCTGTTGTAATAGCTGAGGTATGTGGTTTTGCATTGTCCTGCTGAAATACACAAGGCCTTCCCTGAAATAGACGTCCTCAAGCCTTTGCAATTTGACGTTGAGGAACATTGTTTTCCACAATCTTTTAACGCACTCTTTCACAGATTGGAGAGCCCATGTTTACTTCTGAGGGACTCTGCCTCTCTAAGACATACCTTTTATAGCTAATCATGTTACAGGCCTGATATCAATTAACTTAATTAGTTGCTAGATGTTCTCCCAGCTGAATCTTTTCAAAATGTCTTGCTTTTTCAGCCATTTGTTGCCCCCATGCCAACTTTTTTTGAGACCTGTAGCAGGCATCAAATTTGAAATGAGCTCATTTAGTGGATAAAAGTGCAAAATTTCTCAGTTTAAACATTTGTTATGTTATCTATGTTCTATTGTGAATAAAATATTGGCTCATGTGATTTGAAAGTTTTCATTTTATTCAAAAATGTCCCAACTTTTCCGGAATTCGGGTTGTACAAACAAATGAGTGCTTATTTACCATTTCAAATATCAATCATGCTGATCACTTTCTTCATCCAGGCGGCTTCATGTTGTTATGAAAATATTCGTATTGGGATGCTCAGGTTAAGATGATGTCAAATCAGAACTGCCCGTTTTCATCACTTTCACTTTTATTCTCATGCACACGTTTGGTAAGCTGAATGCTGACGACAATTCAACATGCTCATTCGGACAAAAATTTTGTCCGAATGAGAAAATATTTAATACCCTCGACGATGTACAACTAGTGCCGATGGTGCGAAACACACCGCAAAAACTGGGCTAGCTGACGTTCCGACAGTCCAAAGCTGGCTGATGGCCAACGGTCGGCTTGGTGTGTCAGGGCCTTTAAGGCAGTGAGAATTAGCCCCACCCCTTTGCTCCCATTGGCCAGCAGCCCAGTTCTCATTCAGAAGAGTTAGACTCTAAAAGACAAGCTGGAGTTGCAAGGAACCTCTAGTCTGTGTCTCTCTCCTTTCTTTGAGAGTTACACTAGGTAAGCAGATGTTCTCTTTCTGTCAAGTCCTTTTCAAACAGAACACTCTATGGGAGAATTTTAAACAAGTCCCACAATGGTACGTAAAATACAGAATAATGCTACTCGTTCATTCCAGAAAATGTACAACCTGCCTGCAAGACCACGTGAGTGACATTAGGCATGGAGACATCACATCAGTAATACTTTACCAAAGTATGAGAGTAGGTCCAGTTAGCTACTGCACAAATCTCCTCTACCGTTAAGGCCCTAAATAATGGTGATGCTACTGACTAGAGTGGCTGTTAACTGAATATGGCGGCTCCTCTCCTGCACACTGGTATGCAACTGTATCAACTGTAACACCCCAAAACAGTTCACACACATGACCTTTCCAACATGATTGTGATGCGTTTCTGAAGTTAATTAATAATCCTTTAAAATGTTGCAGGGCATGACAATCGCTACCCCGTGCTTTTTCTTCTTAGGGAGCTGTCCTCACCCATAAGGTGTCTGAGGTGCTAGAGAATGGTGAGATGGACCCCAGGCCCAAGTCCTATGTGGCGCCATGGCACTAGAGGCATGTTCTGATGGGCAGGCTGGGTTCACCTGTTAGGTGCCCTGTGATGAGGTGGGTCTTTGAAGCTTTGGGAATCTGTGGCAAATTAAGGGACAGCTTTTGACACAGAGCTACAGGGACAACTGAAAGGGGTCAGACTGCTGCACTACACAAAGTCCATTTTCTTCACCCTTGCACTGTTAGGAGGCTCCAGGAACAGATTCGGGAACCACTGCTCCAGTCCCAGGTAAGAAGTCCACAGCCGAAGCGAATCCTTCCACTCAATATGATTGCCACACGGATTCGGACAAGGCCGTTTTGCGGCATGCTCTGTGTGCTGTAGCACACATTACATTCAGGGCTTGACATTAACACCCGCCAAGCCAGGTGCATTTCATCAGTGGGGTGTAACACACTCACTCTTACTAGACACTTTAGGGGGTTGAATTTTATATATAATATTTATTTTTCAATTGTAGTCTTTTAAAAAGGCATCTGAAATAATAAACTAAGTGCAATGTAGTGTTGTCAAAAATATTGAATACATATCAATACCGAACTATATCTGAACAGCGAATTGACACACAAACCCGCCTCCCCTCACTCACTTGTTTCATTTGCTCCAGATGAATATTGTTGGTGTTACAAGGCTTGAATTTTAGCATGGGATTGCATGTATTGTGCATAATTTTACTCATTCCCACAGATTTTGTGCTCACACCCAAAGTGCGCACACACAAAGCCGCTTCTCAGTACTAAATTGAGTTATTTTTCACTGCTTATTGCACATAAACAGTCAGATACACACAAAAAATAATGTCAAAATGCCGGTCTTGTCAAGTATTCACGTAAACACAGTCATTTATGTTTGAAGTGAGCATAAACAGTTGAGAAAGAAAACGTATGTGTAACAGTAATGGGTCTGTGTGTCAGGTCTTAAAGTGACAGCAGCCTAATATACCTGTTGCCAAATTATGAGATAATATAAAAAATATCTATATGGTAGTTTTCCCCCATGGTATCGATGTCAAAATTGTGGCCAGTGAAAATGCTGAGTGGCTAGTAACTTTGGAAAACCACTAGCCACAGTGGCTGGTGAGCAAAAAAGTTAATGTCAAGCCCTGATTATACTAATTCCAACCTAATCACTGAGATTTCTGGAAATACAGTCAATAGATGTGACATCCCAAGACGATGAGTGGAGCGTGGCCTTGAAGTGACATGAAATCCTCCTATTTCAACAACAGTTATGTACACCTCTGATCTGAAAAGGCTTCAGAAATAAGGGTGTGGAAAGCCATGGTAAGGTGGGAGGGTAGAGGGGTGGAGACTGCATGATAAGGGGAGGGCCTGAAGCGCGGCAAGACAGCTAATTTGCATTCCAGCAATTTGGGCACTCACTTTATAAAGTTTTATAAACTGAAACAAAAATTTTGATAACTCTGCACAGCAGATTAGAAGCATGCTGATATGTATAGCAACAAATATGGCAGCATTTTCATACAGTTACGTCACATGAGACAGATGAATACGGTAACATTTGCTCGCAAATAATTTAGGTATACTAATGGGATCATAGTGAATGGACACTGTGGCACTCACTTTTGGCTCTCTTCCCCTCTCGAGCAGCCCACAGGTTGAGCAGTGTTGAGCTCTGCTCTAAAAGGGAGTTGGGATTCTCCACACGGATCTTATTTATTTCATCTACATTAAACTGCAGTTCACGTCCCAACTCTGTACAGGAATTAGATATGATACATTATGTGCAGGCATGAATGGAATAAATTAGTTCCTTCACTATTAAGTGACTCATTTTAGACTAAAGCATGATTTACTGAAGTATGAGGGCTAAATTTGTATTAATAAACTGACAAATCAATAATCAATCACATATGAATTGTATAAATTGGTGGATACACAGATAAAGCAAAAATAAATGAATCAACAATCAACAAAGGAATTAGTGTGAAAATAAAAACAAGCAGACAAAACTAACATGTTGAGAAGCTTCGCACATTTATTTTCTTCCTTTTTTTCCTCATAGATTTATGTTTTATGTCTGTATTTCTGCTCTAGTGTTACAACAGTGCTAGCCTGTTTTCTTGAAAAATACGCAAGGTCATTAGGTTCAAAAAACATGTTAAAATTGGCATCTTTAGCTCTTGAAGATTAAAGTAATTATGTGTAGACAAGAGAGGGTGTATTGACAAACACTGCAGGCAATGGAACTGTATTAAAATAATAAAAATGTGCGTTTATTTGCAGATATGATATGAAAGTGTTTGACATGATCTGACACGCCTCCTTCCGATCCTCACATCATTGCTACATAATGTACAACTAAAGTGACTAAACTAACGAAACTATATATATATATAGTCTGCTTGTAAGAATCTACTTAATTTAAATCATATTTTAAGTTAATTTAAAGACTGAATGCAATGAAAAGTGCTTAAATAATCAAGTGCAATAGTTATAATTAATTGTTTATTATTACTCATTCCATTTTTTTTTTTTAAATGCTAATTTGTGGAACTATATTATTTATCTGTTTATACAATAACTTTCAAATGTCCTAATTTTATCATTTATTAATTAGTGATTTGTCAATTAATTCAACAATTAAATAAGTGGCATGAATAGGCCCCTGTATGAAGCCCCTATAGCATGAAAAAGTTAAGCTTGTGCAAAATTATCTCTTGTAAAGCCAAAAAATTAAGCCAAAGTCAATATTTAATATCATCTGCACATGCTAGACAAGGTGAAAGGTCCTTGAGGTAAAATTGGATCTTAAAGTAAATGACTTGTCAAAACATTTTGAATTCTCTATATAGCAGAGAAACGGACATCCAGATATGCCTTGACAAGACATGGCCAGTTAAGCATTACGCTTGTTAAGCAAAAGAAGAGCATCCAAACCCACACACTCACCAGCCCAGCTCAGGCCTAGCTGTTCAGCTATTAAAGCCATCTTTAACTCCGTCCTTTCCATGGCGCTCAGTGATGCTGCAGAAACCAGACCATCATTGGCTCAAGAGTTCAGCAATCTGATGCTGCAGCTCACATCTTATTCAAAGCAGGGTCAGGCAAAGGTTGTATGAGATTTGGGGGCTAAACATGCAGGAGCTGTCAGTGTGGGAGCAATCTTACCCATGGCTGGTTCATTCATAGCACTGTATCTTTCTCTCAGAGCCAAAGGTGTCAGAGTCCTCCTTCGCTCATCGCTTCCTATGATCTGTTATAAAGAAATAAACGCACTGTTAGAGAACAAATATGTGAGTGTTATAAACAGTGACCTATTTTTGACCTTTGTATTACCTTAATGCATGGTGGCATGGTAACGTTGAGGTTGCACAACACATGTTGACTATCTTCGTATTTGGTTGATTTGCGCAAGAAAGACAAAAAGCCAGAGGGGTCTTTACTGCTGTCCCTCACCTGGGAAAGAAGTGGATACACTATGAACATGTGATGATACAGGCAATTATTTGTTCATAAATATTACATTTTAGCCAAGCATGGGTTCCTGTTTTGAGTCATAAATTATTTTGTGTTTAATTTTTTGGTTACACTCTATTTTAATGGTCCCTTTTACACATCATGTTGACTATAAGTAAGGTTGCACCTACATGACTACTAACTCTCAAGTGTTAGTAGAATATTAGTAGACTAGTAGGGTTCGGGTTAGAATAATTTATAGTTAGTAGAATGTCTGATGGGGAGCATCAAAATAAAGTGTTAGCAGATATTAAGAGGAAGTCTACTAATACTAATACGGCCCTGTTTCCAACTGGTATTAAGATGCATTTTGGTCGATTGGATCACAAGTGGACGACGCTAAATACAGGTGTAAAAGAGGTCTAAAACGTTTTGAGCTTGTCCACTTTTGACCACTTCCAGAGGTAGTCGAAAACTCATTCAACCGGATTGCTTTCATAGTGTAGACGCTCACTGAATGTGTTCAAACAGTCACTTAAGAACGCCTACTCTCCGCCGACTGAACTAACGTGTAAACATTACGGGAAGTGCGCTAGCCAGACGGGATTTAAACCTTGTCGTCCGAAGACCCGAGTTTGGTTTGAAGAGGAAAAACGTACCAAGCACAATGTTCTCTCAACATTCCTGATTTCTAATAAACACTCACAGCGTTCGGCCGGTCTTGCGCCTATCAGAGCAGAAACAAAAGCTAATGCTCTCTGTATGTTATCATCTCTGGGTGTGGTTATGTGTAAATTGCATGAGCTTATTTTGTCCATTAGATCCAAAGATCTGAAAAAGCCCATACATTTACCCGCCCATAGACCCTCCCCTTGAAGAAATCAGGACAGAAGTGGTTGAAAGTGGACAAAAGAAAACACCAGGTGTAAACGGGAATGTGTCTCCCTCGTCTACGTGTGATCCAATCAACCAAAACGCATCTTAATACCAGGTGGAAACAGGAGCTAGTTGACAAATAGGTGCAACGTTACTTATAGTCAACAGAATATTCAAAGGGGACCATCAAAATAAAGTGTTACCAATTTTTTTTATTCATATCCTTTATTATACATCAAAATGTCATATAATATGATATATTAATATATCAAAATGAAAATTAAGATTAGCCCTTGCAGAATGTCTACTTTCTTCTTTCGTTCTTTTGTTCAATGAAAGCATTTGGTGACCATGGGGTGTGAAGCTCCAAAAAGGACAGAACACAGTGTACCAAATTTGAATATGTTTAAGTATGAATGAGATTTTCAGTTTTTCACAATGTCAATTTCGATCTGCTCCATACACAAATACTTTATGGAGCTTGGTCACTGTCTTCTTTCATTTAGTTTGGAAAAGAGAGAATTGGAGAATTTTGTGTTCTGTAGAAGAAAAAGAAATGTTGAGTGAAACATTTCTGTACATTTTATAACTTTTGCACATTATAGGTCACATAATTCTGGTGTAGATCTACTGGAACACTCACACCATAATTAAAAAACAAAACAAAACAAACAAAACCTAAATTCACTATGGGTGAAAAAATCTATTTTGTAATCAATATTAATGTAGTCTTGAGCATTAGAGCATAGGTGTACTGTAACAGGGTGTGATGACTTTACCTTGACAGACACAGGCAGTCTGTTGTCTCTGAAGGCTTGGAAGCTGAAACAGCGGGGCTGCTGGGCAGCTTTCCTTATGGGAACCAAGTTTCCTGAACACTCCAAATACAGTGGCATGCCCTCCATCACCTACAGAACAAATACCAAGTACTATATTTAGGGTTACAGCAGATTTACAGTAGACGCATCCTAAATCAATCACATTTGACAATATCTAGTAAAGTCAACATGAAACATTATTAGCAACACATTTACTTCTGTAATGTCACGTATTTCAGAATATTCAATTCTGGGTTTGGATTTTATCTATGCGGATTTGATTGGATTGTGAAAAGTTGGTTTTCCATTCTAGAATGGAGCCAAACCTCAAATGCAATTTTGCGTTCGATTATGGAGAGATGCTTGTTTCCTGAAACACCACCATCTGGCTATTGGTTGATGATATTTTCTCCACCCACACTGTAAAAAGGGGTATCCTGCAATTGCTACCTTACATGTTATTATATATAGCTGAATCAACCGAAATACATAAATTTGTTCCAACAAAACTAAATTTTATGAATTAAATATAATCAGTTAATTTAGATGTTACCATTTTTTGTGTGGTCTTGGTGATGCCAGCTGAAAGTTTCAATGGTAGAACATGTTACTATATTTACATAAAAAGTTAGTAAAACAATTATTATTGTTAGTACTTTGATTTGGAGAACCAGGTACAGTAAGAATGTGTATTAAAGTCACCATGAAATCAAAATTGACAATTCTTGTTTTATTATGGCATACTGCGGTGTTTATAATAAAGGATTTATCCGTGCACATCATTATTTTTTAATTCATGCACGAGGGCGGGGCAACCTGCCACTTACAAAAGATCCACCAATAGCAAACTACAACCATCCAATCAAATCCCCATGGACAAAATCAAGCCCCGCCCTACATTTGTTCTTGTTTGGAAAGCAGTTTCACTCAGATACATGGCACAATAGAGAAGAAAAGACTTCCTTTTCAAGCCGACTTTAACAGGGTCCATTTTTACTTCATATTTACTTTCTGTTTTTAGGTTTAAATCTATTACTGCAGAAATAATGCCACTTGCTGTAAACACATAGACAAAGATGTATTGTCTATATGAAGTACGTAACACACTATCACATGACCTCAATGTCTCTGCTACGAGCCACTTCAGAAAAGTTCTCGTGCTGCTCCAGGGTTTTGTCCATTTTGTCATCAGTCATGCAATAACAACGGAGGCGACCCTCTCTGGCTTCATTCATCTTTGCAAAAACTACAAACTTGGCCATGTACGGCACGGCTGACAGCTCGCGGTACAGAAGGTTGGCAAAGGACACGGCCTCTGCAGTCCGAGGACAGTCTGCCAGCCAGAAACTGTGGGAGAGCAACACATATTTTGAGGGATTATTATTGTGACCAAGGACAAATAATAACATAACATTGTGAAGACAGCACTCATTGAGAACATGTGATGTACTGGTTATGGTACTCAGTGATGTCTTACCGGGCAGAGACATTGGTGGTGAAACTGGCACAATCATTGGCATACATAAGTTTGGTGGTGCCAGTTATATCTTCCCACTGAGCAGGAGCTGTGCCACCTATGAAATGTAGAGTAATTCTGGTGAAAATATATGCAATACACTATATATATATAAAACTCTTAAAGGGGCTTACAAAAAACCTTGCCTGGGTGTCCCATTTGTTAGATATTTCTGTAATTTGTACAGTTATTTGCTATATATAACCCAGTATAATACTGCAAATTCTCCTTACAGTAAATAACTGTGATTCCCTTTGTATCATGGGACGTCGAACCCCACATACAAAGATTTACGTTTTTTTATTTTTTATTATGTATATTACAGTATTTTCTGTAACTACCTCTTTGGCGCCATTTCATTATGATTTTTGTTCCTCATTTTTAATATGTGGTTTTAAAATGACGGTAATTATATAAAAAAAAAATATATATATATATACCCTTTATCGCGATAAGGCCTTTTTAAGTTTTATCTATTTAATACTTAGATTTGATTTGATTTTAGCTTTATTGCAATGAACAAAAAATATTTTTAATAGTTGTAGTTAATTAAAACACTGTTTTGCAATTGTATAAATCTGAATGTAAAAAAATAAATATTTAAAAGAATAAGAAAAATAAACATGCACATGCACAATTTTAAATTATCTCGTTTTGAGGATGTTTTGATTTTTCACCAGAAAATAATGATTAAGAAATTGATTTTTTTGCAATGTAAAAATATGATATGTCTTGTTACCGATGACACTGCAGAGCAGGCGGAGGCTGGTGGTGTCGCCCTCGCCGGTGTCCCGCGGACTATCCCTCCAGGAGGGAGGCAGCGGGATTCTCAGGCCAATGGGACGGTGAAACTTGCGTCGCCGAGGCTCTACGGTCACCACAGGGCTGAACGTGGCTTGGTTCCCCAGAAGTTTGGCCACCAGTTCATCGGGGACCGGCTGGGCCTGAGGGCCGAGGATGGAGGGGGAGAAGACCAAAACAGTGTGGAAGAGCAGAGTAAAAGAAGAGCAAAGGTGAAAGAGAAGAAAATGGAATGAGAGTCAAACATGAAGAAATACATTTGGAAGCGTGAGTAATGGTATATTTACATATGAATGGATGGATGAATAAATGAGGGGGGGGGTCAGTTTGGAAATGTGTAACAAACAAATTTTTCATGAGAAGAAATCAGGGGAAAGAATAGATAGAAAAGATCTTAATATATATTTCCGTTTTCTAATTATTGCAATCATTGCACAGCAAATTTAGCTTGTCAATCAGTCTTATTTATTCATGGAAAATGTGTTACAAACATTGAACCAAAGCTGATGCAAAACTGATTCACTTTCAGTAGAAACTAAACACACAGACAACAATTTGACCCTGTATAGTTGTAAAGCTTCTGAAGATCTTTGAGTGTGCAGTTCATTATAATCATCATGTTATTTATTTACAATGATTCACAAATTAAGTTGTCAGGTGTGCTATACTGCGGTTAATATGACTACATTAAAACATTCAAATCCTTGGACAGTTCTCACATTAGAATGAATTATAAATAAAACGTACATTTGTAAAAAAAAAAAAAAGCATATTTAGGTATTTGTTGGATCAGGAGAGATGAAATTAAGCAACATTAGATAGAAAGTATTTCACACAGACCTTGTTTAAAGAGCATTGTGGTTCAAAGTTCATACTGCTGTTGTGTTAATAATCTCTGGCTCAGTGTCATTCAACCAACCTGAGCTATCTGCTACAAATCTTCCAAAAATAAGAGAAGAATCTCTAACAAACTGGGTGCAAATATGAAATAAAAAATTGTGTAAGTTATTACAGAAAAATATACAAACTATTAAAGGGATAGTGTGCCCAAAAATTACAATTATCCCATGATTTACTCACCCTCAACCCATCTATCTTCTTTCAGACAAACACAATCAGAGATATATTTAAAAATATCCTGGCTCTTCCAAGCTTTATAATGGTTGTGAAGGGGGGCCAAATTTTGAAGCCAAAAAAAATGCATCCATCCATCATAAAAATAATCTATACGGCTGTCTCCATAAAGGCCTTCTGAAGCGAAGCGATGGGTTTTTGTAAGAAAAATATCCATATTTGAAACTTTATAAATTCAAATAACTAGCTTCTGCCAGACGACCGTAAACATACCATACAAGTCAACTTGCGGCGAGTAACCCGTGACGTGATGTATGACGCAGGATATAGGAGTAGCGTAAACTTAGACGCCTCTAGTGGTTCAAACAAATAGGGCTGTGCAACAAACTCAAGCTCCTCTTCTATTATATCGAAATCCTCAGACATTTCTCTTTAAAAATGATCATTTTAGATTTATAATTCATGACCGGTGTTTTATTTTGCTCTATCCTCTGCACTTCTACGTTCCTCATTACATCATGTGTCAGGTCAAAGGTTACTTTTCCACCGCAAATCGATGTGTATGGCTGTCTGTTGGAAGCTAGTTATTATAGCTAATAAAGTTTTAAATATTTTTCTTACAAAAGCCCATTGCTTCACTTCAGAAGGCCATTATTAACCCCCCCGGAGCCGTATGGATTATTTTTTATGATGGATGGATGCATTTTTTTGTGCTTCAAAATCTGGCCCCCCTTCACAACCTTTATAAAGCTTGGAGGAGCCAGGATATTTTTAAATATATCTCTGATTGTGTTCGTCTGAAAGATATACACCTATGATAGCTTGAGGGTGAGTAAATCATGGGATAATTTTCATTTTTGGGTGAACTATCCCTTTAAGGGTAATTTCATTTCATGACACTTTACAATAACTGATTTCCTGATTTCCAATGTTTTCAAATGTATGGTTTATAATTCAGCACAATGAGAACTGATCAAGTTTGTCAATACATTTAAATTATTATATTATTAGGTCACTTCTCACAAAGTCGTAAACAGTAGAAATCATAATGTAACAAATGATATAAATGACTAAACATATGATGGGTTAAAAACAATTAAAAAATCAGCTTTGGTATGAGCTGGTTGTTACACTTGCAGAGCAAAAGAAAATACAAAAGTAAAACACATGCATGACTCCATTGAATCATTTCATTCTAAGATCCAGAAATTTTAAATATAAAATTGCATTAAAGATGTTTGTGTAGCTAATAAAGTTTTTAAAATATGTAATACAAATTTCAGTAAATCAGTAAGACATTTAATCTTATGAAAGTTTGTTTGTATAAGGTGCTTCAGATATTTTCAATAGTACAGAAAAAAGTCATCATCCAATTATTACTCTCAATTTAATAAGCTTCAGCTTGCTTTTTTACCCTCCTCAACTTACAACTTTCTCGAACAAAACCTGCTATTACCGTAAAATATTCAAACAAACGTTCCATCCACTCTCAACTTTTTCTTTGTTTTTATGCTAGTGCACTGTAGTGTTGTCAAAAGTACCGACTTCGATACCAAGTCGGTAATGAAATTTAAAAAATGGGATGCTTTGAGTGTCACCTGTGATTGGACGTTGTGTTCACACGCTCAACATAAATGTGTGTTATTGGCTAAAATGATCAACGCATGGGAGCGTTTGAAAGCACGTGGAAGTGTTTGAATTTGAAAGCCTTTTGAAAGTGAGAGCAGGAGCGTTTGAAAGCAGCAGACCGTCTATCAGCGGACTGGTCCTGCTTTCAAACCCTCTCGTGTGTATCTGTGTAAGCACTCAGTGAAGAGCGCCAAAGATGTCTATTTACAACATGTTTTTGAAGCGTTGATCATTGTAGCCACTCACAGACATATCTGTTGAGCGCGTGAACACAAAGGCCAATCAGAGGTGTTTACGAATCCGCTCAATTAAATTTCAGTATCAAATTGGTATCGAAGTCGGTACTTTTGACAACACTAGTGCACTGTAAATATGTCTATATATCTGTTGATCTGTAGAAATAACCTATGTTTTAATCCAAGCAGGAAGTAGAAAGATTCCATACTATATCACACTTCATCACTCATATTTACCATCACCAAGCAACTTACAAAATTACATTCATTCACATTCCAAAGGAACAAGGTTAAATTAGCTGAGCCCAAGCCATAATTCATTTTGAGAAATGAAAGATGAGATGTTTGGTAATGTTTTATGCCTCATGACCAAACAAAACAAAACAAACAAAAACAAAAGATCTAAAAGCTGCCAGATACATTATGGTAATATGCAGGAGATAAGCTTCCTCCATTTTCCATCACATCTTCCTCCTCATCATCCTCCCATCTCACCTGCAGTCCAAGACGGACACGCTTGGTGACGGCTGTCTCGGGAAAACTGGCCTGGGCCAACGGCACCAGCTTACTGGTGAGAGAACCGCCTTCTGGGCCAATCAGATCGTTCTCCTGCTGGATACGTGACACCACGGCAAAGTAGAGCGGGAAGTCGGTCGAGATGATCCGCCTGATCCTTTTCTTCACGAGTTCCTCCTGACTCTCAAGGTCTTCAGCACACCGTCAACAGAGAAAAGACAATGAATGAACAACATGACCACAGTTCACTGAATACACAGAA
>RJVU01046259.1:4492364-4508098 GCA_003731715.1 Anabarilius grahami | reverse complement strand
AATCTCATTACTGTAATGTATAAAATATATATATTTTAATTATGTTTAACTCTTTCCCTGCTTTCCATGTTTTCATTGTAATATGGTAGGGGGCACTATTACGCATCTTCTGAAAGCGTGCAGAATCTCTGGATCAAAACACAGACGAAAAAGGAGCAGAAACAAGCAATAAAAGCATTGCTTATGCATGTTGTAGTCTTTGAAAAAAATTGCAATGTTCTCTGCTTTTTGTTAGGGCCTCAGCCCTGAAAGTGCATAGGCCCTATTGTTTTCCTTAGGTTAAAATCTTTCGACCTTTCGGGGCACGTTTGGGTCCCTTAACATTCTCAAAAACTTCTGAAACTTTGCACACACATATCAGGGCCTGGGGCAAGTTGTCATGGGGGGTCGTGGGGAGGCTCTGTGGCACACCCTTTTATATGGTTGTATTTGGTTGCGCACAACTTTTCACCTACAGTAACCAAACTTCATACAGTTATAGATCTCATGGGGCCACACAAATTTCGTGCTCTAAGTCATACGCCAGCCCAACAGGAAGTCGGCTATTTAGGGTTGTTTGGAAATTGCATGCTCTGGAATTTGATATACTTCTCCTAGGGAATTCATCCAATCATCACCAAACTCGGTCATCATGAAGTCAAGACATTGATGATGCTAAATTGTGAACAGATTTTTGATATCTCGCGTGGTTTGGCCGTGGCGGTGAAATGAACTTATGGTGAAAAAAGGGAAACAGGAAGTGTGTAATAACCATATTAACTGATTTTGATGAAACTTCAGCTGTGTGTTCGTTGCAGGAGGCCGATCACATGGATGTGACTATTATGAGTCATAGCGCCACCAACTGGCAGCAGGAAGTGTGTCACTTTCAAAATGTTTTGAAATCACCATCTTATTTTTACCCGATTTGCTTCAGTCTTCGTCAGAATAATGTCAAAACATGGCAAATGCATACCTGTGAAAGGATTCTTGATATCTTAAATACTGTTGCCATGGCAACACGTCAAATTTTTATAATATTCTTGGGTGTTTTTGAGACTCTTAGCATGCTTCAAATTGCGGACTGGATGGTCAGTCCTAGAGCTCCTCCTGGCCAATTTTAGGTGAAATATCTGATCTATTGGAGACATCCAACAGATTATTTAGGTGCCGAGAGAAAACCACAAAGAAAGACAGCCAATATGGGGAAGAGAAAAAATTAAAAGATACATAGAACAAATATTCTGAATGAAACTCACTAACTCTTCAGAGAGGGGTATTCTTTGCTTTATTGTTACTTTTATCTCTTATGCATTACATTTTTATTCTTGTGTATTTGTTTTCTTTTCATTCCATTTTTATTCTTTTTTGTTTCCTTTTCGTGTAAAGCACTTTGAATTACCATTGTGTATGAAATGTGCTATATAAATAAACTCGCCTTGTCTTGCCATCAAACTCAGTCAACATTAAACAAAAACACTGAAAATGCTAAATTGCGAATGATTATAAGATATCTCGAAAAATGTTGCCATGGCGAGGGATTAAAGTAATGATAAAAAAGGGAAACAGGAAGTGTCTCATATCATGTAAAATCATTGTTTGATTTAAATTAAATTAAGATTGTATATTGCCAGCCATGCACAGGTTTCCTTAAGCCACCGGGGTGGCAGTGTTGCCGGGGCTTGGTCCCATCATCGCTGGTCACACATCGCATGTTCAGATATTCATACAACAAAATATTCTGGGGGCCATGAAAGTTTTGTGAAAATGATCAAAAATGCTGGTGGTGGCTAGCAACTTTTAAAAAACGCTGGCGGGGAAAGAGTTAATCACTATTAATAATTAGTTATTAATTTAAATAAATAATTGTTATGAATAAATTGTATAAAATATTTATTTACAATATATTATTTATACAGAATTTTATTTATTCTGGTTTTAATTTTTTTTTATGTACCCATGCAGGACNCATGCAGGATAATTCACATTACTGTTGGTAATTACAATATTATTATTACTTTCACTTTTTTTATCCTCTGTATCTAAAGGAAATGCATCTGAAAATCTACAGCTATAATATATAATATTTGCTATAATTTAACAGCAAATGTTACGGTACTGTACATAAACTGTCAATACAGTATGACCAAATTTTGGTTATCACTTTAAATTGCAGCAACAGTTAGTACACACCTTCATCCATGCCATTGAGGATGGTCTCCAGGACCTCGTCACCATAACGATTACGATGTTCCTTCCAGACTGATCCGTTCTCACTCCTCAAGACCACAAGTTCACGATCTCCCCGACCGAGAGCCGCAAAATGGGGAATTTCAACAATCACAGGCCTTCAGGAGCAATACGAGTTAAAGTGTTAGTTTGCAATTAAAGTTAATTTTGTTTAAAAAAAAAACTTGTTTTCGTTCAAAACTGGTTTCCTTACCCCAAGAACTGCATGCCGGCTGGACCAAGAGAGATGATCCGGCTGGCCAGACCCTCACCCTCCACCAAAGGAGGCGGTGTAGCGAGTTTCTGAGGTTTCACCAGGCGGCAGGTGATGCGTGTTGGAGCAGCACAGGTGCGAGGAGGTATGATGACACGCAGGCCGTTGTGTCTGCTTCCTCTCATAGAGCCGCCCCGAGCGTCCACCATGAAGCTTACCAGGAAACTGCAGAACCATGAGGACATTAATTCATAATATTTCAATTTCTGAATTCCTCTGAATTCTGAATTCCTCCAAAATGTCATCAATGTTTCAGGCAGGGGCAGAAAACTAACCCGGTGTGGATGGGACTTGCTACCGGACTGACATTGTCTGACGTCTCTGTGGCCGGACTGCTGGGGATCAGGGAATCCTCATCGTACTCTTTGGCCAAAGGAAGTGGGGTCTGCTGCTGTACATGTATAGATATTGACACAAATGACATAAATACACACACATGTTGATGCACTTATCATTCCATACATTTACATTTACATTTACATTTAGTCATTTAGCAGACGCTTTTATCCAAAGCGACTTACAAATGAGAGTAGTAGAATCAAGTCAAGTCAACATGAGAACAACAGTATGTAAGTGCTGTGTGAAGCAAAATGGTTTTTATACTGTACAAACTGTATATTCTATCCCCTTAAACTAACCCTACCCCTAAACCTACCCAGCACAGAAAACTTTCCACATTTTTTACATTTTTAATAAAAGATTGTTTGGTATGTTTAAGCCATTTTAATTAATTTAATGTCCTCATAAACAACGTTTACATTGTAATACCAGTGTAATACTCATGTCGTTATACAAATGTGTGTCCTCATAAATCATATAAACACAAACACACACACACATACACAGTAGTAGTAGTCAAAGACACCATTTATAATGTGGGATGTATGATGTTCCAGTGCACATGTTTACCTGCTCAATATCCTGTTCTTTCAGCATGACTGTTTCGGGAGACACACATGGGATCCTTGGAATTGCAGGGGAATGATTCCTAAGGAACACAAGTTAAAAATAAGTCTGGCACAAAGGAATCAGAAAATGACAGTTCTCTGGTCCCATCATAATTCATCTCAGTGGCCTTTCCTCTGTTTGGGCTCTGATCTTTTCTATATTCACACAATAATAAACCTTGTTTGAAATATTCTACGTGATTTCTTCCACCAATATTAATCTGTCCTCCACTTCCTGTTTTATCTGATTCATCTTCAACATCATCACTGCAACTCTCCCTCGTACTCTAGAACTTTCTTGGGGGAAAGGAAATCCTCATCATGGTCCTTTATGTCCTCCATCTTCAAATACCTGGCACCCTCGTTCCCCAGCAGCTCCTCGCCTGCCGCAAGGAGGGACGAGAAGAGAAAAGAAAAAAGAGACCTCTTAGTGAAAGGATGTTAAATGTGCCATCAAGAGGAAATGAATGCTGAATGAAAACTGATTGGACAAAATGGAGAGGATATCAATGGAGTGAGAGCTGTCGAGTGAGTGAAACATGTTATGACAGGAACAAAGAAGCACCATGGTACTACCAAGGTTCTTTTTAAAGGGATAGTTCACCCTAAAATGAAAAGCGTTAGTTCACCCAAAATTTAAAGTTCTGTCATTAATTACTCACCCTCATGTCGTTCCACACCCGTAAGACTTTCGTTCACATTCAGAACACAAATTAATATATTTTTGATGAAATCCAAGAGGTATCTGAACCACATAAATGCAGCAACATCATTGCACCTTTTGAGGTCCAGAAAAGTAGTAAAAACATTGTTAAAATAGTCCACGTGAGAAGTGGTTCAACCTTAATGTTATGAAGTGACAAGAATACATTTTATGCGCAAAAACAAAACAAAAATAATGACTTTATTCAACAATTTCCTCTCTTCCCTGTCAGTCTCCTACGCTGTTGATATTGTAAACACAGTGCAGCACTTCCAGGTTCTACATCAGAACGCCGGCTCAGTATTGGCCAAAGCTGTTCACGTGAGCAGCACAACGCATGCGTGTGATGCTGATGCAGGAGCCAGCCAATAATAAGCCGGCGTTCTGTCATCAGATAAACAGAGATCCGGTCCGGTGATATTCGACTCAGTGAAGAAAGTACTTTTTTAAGACTTCTAGGTGTTGTATTTCATGTCACGTATTTATTCATGTGGATTTCTCACAACTTATGTGTTTTTCTGGGCGAGTCGGAGTGAACTGAGGCGCTAATAGAGTCTCACGAACAGAGAAGTGGAGAGAAGACCAACGGCCAAGGTCATGATTTTTTAATTAAAGGATTAGTTCACTTTCAAATAAAATTTTCCTGATAATTTACTCACCCCCATGTCATCCAAGATGTTCATGTCTTTCTTTCTTCAATTGAAAAGAAATTAAGGTTTTTGATGAAAACATTCCAGGATTATTCTCCTTATATTGGACTTCAATGGCTTCCAAAAGGTCAAAATTACAGTTTCAGGATCAGTGCAGCTTCAAAGGGCTTTAAACGATACCAGACGAGGAATAAGGGTCTTATCTAGCGAAACGATAGGTCACTTTTGAAAAAAATACAACTGTACATGCTTTATAAACACAATTGATCGCCTTGCACGTGCTTCCGCTTTCCATATTCTTCAAAAAGCTTACGCTGTTTGTCTTACGCCTTCCTTATTCAACTTACAGAACGATCGCGGCGCCAGTTCCATTTTTTTCCGTAAGTAGAATAGGGAAGGTGTAGAACATACAGCGTAAGCTTTTTGAAGAATACGAAAGTGCGGTTTTGGTGGAACAACTTGGAAGGCGATCATTTGTTTATATAAAGCATATTCATTTAAATTTTTTTCGAAAATGACCGATCGTTTCTCTAGATAAAACCCTTATTCCTCGTCTGGTATCGTTTAAAGCCCTTTGAAGCTGCACTGAAACTGTAATTTTGACCTTCAGTCTTTTGGAGGCCGTTGAAGTCCATTATAAGGAGAATAATCCTGGAATGTTTTCATCAAAAACCTTCATTTCTTTTCGACTGAAGAAAGAAAGACATGAACATCTTGGATGACATGGGGGTGAGTAAATTATCAGGAAAATTTTATTTGAAAGTTAACTAATCCTTTAAATAATACATTAAATAATACAAATTCGGTTTGTTTTTCACCAAACCCTATCGTATACCCCGAGAACACTTGAAATATATGGCACGTGTCACATGGGATCATTCTGTAATACTTTTTTGTCGTTTTTAAAAAGCTTGATGCTGTTCTCTATTCACTGCCAGAGCAGGGGGGACATTTACAAAAAAAATTCTCCTTTTGTGGTCCAAAAACGAAAGAAGGGCATACTGCATTAGAACAACAAATGGGTAAATGATGACTTAATTTTCATTTTAGGGTGAACTATCCCTTTAAGTACCTGAGTACTATGTAAACACCATGGTATTTATTCATTACCATGGTATACCAAAGTACGATCTTATAAATTGTACCATGGTACTTCAACAATACTTTTTTGAAAAGGGAAAGTGATGCATTACTGTAATCAGATTACTATTTACTCTAATAAAGGTAATCACTTTCAGTAATCCTGTCACAATCACCTTTGTTTCATTACAACAACATGTAACATCCAACAATGAATGATCATTTTGATTCCTTTCAATTGGTTGACAAGTCTGAACACGCTCAATCTATTGGACATTAAATCATGTCAGCGACACTACATTTAATCGTTTGAAACGGCAGCTAAACAACAGTTGTTTACAAACTATAAGAATTTATTTGAGTAGAAGAACACAGAATGGACAATTTGGTGTTGTGTTGTCCTTCTGGTAAAGGTTGTTATAGGTTTTAGAATTTCATTCATGTAACATGATTACTGTTCAAATGTGTTTCATTACAATGTTGAAAAAGTAATTAGTAATATTAACTAATTACTTTTGGGAATAACTTCCCCAACACTGAATTGCAAGTGAGTGAGAATGAAGAAAAGGGAAAGATTTGTGATGGACATACTGCAACAAAACATTTCAAAGCAAATTAATGAGAAACAATTTTGTGTGTGTGTGTGTGTGTGTTTATAATATTAAATTAACTACAAAGCAGAAGCACAAATGACCTTCAAAACACAACGCCTTCAGTGATATCACAGCTAAATGCATAGTCATAGGTAAACTGTGCTTGTTTTCATAAAAAATAAGACATTAATCTTAATTGTGTCTATTAAGGTTCTTTTATAAGTCATTCTCTTGGGAAGTTGTGTTGCTAACAAACACTATAATTGGTAGAGCAGAAAATGACTTTTTTTTTTTTACATAATCAAAAAACCTGCATTTTAAAAGCAATAAGGTCAAGCAGGCTTCAATTCTTTCATAGACTGTATGTGTGTGTGTGTGTATAACATATATAAACACCTATAATAAATGTGGCATATATATTGTACAGGTATATAGCACTGTATATACTCAATATATATATATATATTGAATGTTGAAACTTAAATTTATGCATTAGATTTGCACAAGGCAGCCATGTGAAGTACATCCTTGTGAGAGCCTGGATGCATGTGAAACATTTTCAGGACATTATGTAAACACACATTTCATATCTATAACTACACCAGAAGCTGAAATACAGTGCTGTCCACATTATAAAGCCTGATTTTATATGACACTTTCTTAGTTACTGATTCTACAACACGCTCTTAAAAGAAGTGGTATGACACTTTAGTATACATTACTGATTTTGCCAATCATAATTCAGAAGAAATGAACAAATGCATGAATATAATATAGTAATGTTATATTTAAAAGATCTTAATCAGTATTTTTGTCTTGTAAATTGATTTGATAAGCAAAACTGCACACGATAATTTGCTTTCAGAGACTATATCTTCAATTAAATGCATTCCTCGTAACCTATTTACCAGTGGGGTAAAAAAAGACAAAACTAAACAGTAACAGTTTATTTTACAGTGTCCGTTACACATCTTACATGTACTTACTATAGTAATAGCAGTTAATTATGCATAATTACAATCAACTAACCATAAACCAAACCCTAACCCTAATTATAGAGTAAGTACATGTTGTTAATTAATATTACTCAGCACTTATTTGTATAATCACACTGTAACAAGGACACATAAATAAATTAAACTTTGGATATGCTTTGTAAAACTTTGTATTTCAAAGAATTTATAATTTTTTTAATAAATAAAAAGGGTATATTTAGTAATTTAGTAATAGCATGGTAAAAACATGGTAACATTCAAAACTTTGCACATTCACTCATTAATGAGAAGTTACTGAACAGATACAATATGGTTTTAGTTGAAAAATATTAAGTTATGGCTGTTTTATAAGCTTAAGTTCCACTGGAACGGACCCGGGAATGCAACAGGTGTACTGTATACAATTTTTTAATGCATTACAAGAGTTACGATATAGTCTCTGTATGTTTTAATATTTACTGCTATTTTGATTCTCAAGTAACTATATTTAAATAATGTTACCGGACAATGAGACAAAACCCACTTTTTTGCAGTGCAGTGTTCTAATATTGACCATGAATCACTTTTTGTTTCTGGCCCACTGAACTTTCAGTCACACAAGTTTGTAAGTTTATATTAACGGTACTGCAGCATGTGACTGATTTACTGAGAAAATCTGTACTACTCCAGAAAGAAAATGTAAAAGAAGATGTAGAAGGTTAGTGGGAGAGGATTCAGGAATAGTTAGACACCTTCAGGCTTTTCAACATAAATGCACACATGCTAATGACACATCCATCATAATCGTCAAAGTGCACCAGAGAATGACAATGTGTTTGTGTGTACGCTTGAAATGAAGTTACTGTACGAAGAAGAAAGAGGGAAATTCATACCTAACGTTAGCTGCGCAATTCCTAGAAAAACCAAGAGGAATCTACTTCAGGACGCTCTTTAAATTCCCGGTCATGTTTTTATAAAAAGGTTCAAACTATTGTATGTCTTGTATTTGGAATTAAAAAATATACACTAACAACTCTAAAACAGACTATGAATTTAAATCGAGAGCTGAGTTTACCTTCATCTTCAGACACATCCAAGATCTCATCAACTGTCTCTGGGAAACTCATGCGGTGTTTTTCTGTCGTGGTCTGAATGAGAAATGTTTATTACGACACATTACGCCAAACTTTCTTTTATAGCAGCCATAGTATGAGATTATGAAAGGTGTAACTCACCATGGTAAGTGTCTCTTCGGTGACCAGTTTGAGCACGTCGATGACTGAGATGTATCCAAGGCGCTTTGCAATGGCAAGAGCTGATGTGCCGTTCTATAGGAGATGGAAATATTTTTGTGTTCATTTCATCTGTCAATGTCCAGCATATTTTAAAAATCAATGACGGTCATCAGTTAAAAGTGGCCGGGCTCTTACAGATGTAATTTCATTTGGTTGTGCGCCATGTTTCAGGAGAAGCGTCACAATGTCCGTATGGCCCTGCTGAGCAGCCTGATGAAGCGGCATATACCCCATCTAATTCAAAGTCAGAAAGAAAAATCCCAAATGAGATCTCTTTAACATGTCACGTGTTTCTGCTAGAGAGTGACCAGATTAAATGAAGTGCAAATTTAACATTTAAACAATAAAAAATTAGACACTCAAATTTGTCTCCTCTAGAGTTTCAGATATCAACAATGTCATAAACTGCACAAATGTCAATTGTCAACATAATGATTCTTATTCCTGCTCTAGGAATAGGAATCCAAGCGAGAACATCTGAGACAAAGTTGAAAGTTTGAAAAATGAAACAACTGAACAAAGCAAAAGCAATCTTTTATTTACCCTGGTCTTGCTGTTTACGTTGGCCTGTTGCTGTAAGAGGAACTTGACCATCTTGATATTGCCGTAATGACAAGCCACATGAAGGGGAGTGTAACCCATCTGAAGAGAAATCAACAATGGTAATCATAATAATTGACTACATTTACAAGCACCCTCATAATGAGATTTAGGCAATATCGTAATTAAACTTTAGCTCATCTAAACACAATATTGATGCGATTAAGCATATAATTGAAGCAACCATAATTACAGTAAAATATGTGTTGTATGCTGATTTTAATCGCTATAAACAGGCATTTTAAATGCATCTATTCCACTCTGTGCTTGTGACGTACACAGATGATGTTGTCATGCGCAGATTCATAAACATTGCGGTAAAGAAGGCATCACATTTCTGGGGTGCTGAACAAACTGACTTTATGTTGACAACATTGCATGACGAGTATAATAGAGTATACATCAAGATTAAGACATTTTAGGCAGTGGCCAGTAACATACCTACTATATAGAGTTCATCATCTGTGCTGTGCATTGGGGCAGGGCTTGACATGAACACCCGCCAAATACGGGTGTATTTCAGTGGCGTGTAACACAGTCACTCCTACTAGCCACTTTGGCGGGTTGAATTTTATATATAATATACATTTTTCAGTTGTAGTCTTTTAAAAAGGCATCTGAAATAATAAACTAAGTGCAATGTAGTGTTGTCAAAAATATCACATACATATCGCTACAGAAATATATGAAACGCTTCCAATACTTATTTTCCGCAGAAAAGATACACAATACCAGCTGCGCTTACTCTCTCTCTCATCTCTCCGACAGCGAGTTACACACAAACCCGTCTCCCCTCACTCACTCATTTCATTTGCTCCGGATGAATTTTGTTGGTTTAACAGGGCTTGAATTTCGGTGTGAGATTGCATGCATTGCGCATAATTTTACTCTTTCCCACAGATTTTGTGCTCACACCCAAAGTGTGCACACATAAAGCCGCCTCTCAGTACTAAATTGAGTTATTTTTCGCTGCTTATTGTGATTAAACAGTCAAATACACACAAAATAATGTCAAAATGCCAGTCAAGTGATGTTTTAAGTGAACGTAAACAGTTGAGAAAGAAAACGCATGTGTAACAGTATAATGGATCCGTATGTCAGGTCTTAAAGTGACAGCAGCCTAATATACCTGCTGCCAAATTATGAGATAATATTAAAAATATCTATAGAGCAGTTTTTCTCCATGGTATCAATGTCAAAATTGTGGCCAGTGAAAATGCTGAGTGGCTAGTAACTTTGGAAAACCACTAACCACAGTGGCTGGTGAGCGAAAAAATTTAATGTCCAGCCCTGCATTGGGGTATGTGAAGAATGGCAGTAAAAATAACCAAAATTCTTAGTGAATAATTGGAATAATGAAAATTGCATATAAACTGGAGTAAAGAGGTTTGCTTGTAAATTTCTTACTGTATCCTTGCTCTAATTATTGCAAGTAATCACATTATTAGTGCACATGTACACATAGTCATTGATTATTATCAATAATAATGTGAATCATTATGTGCACACAACATATTGCATTGTAAAAGATGCAAGTTTTTACCCGTGTGGCAGCGTAAACGGACGCCCCATGTTTCACTAGTATATCAGCAATCCCAACATGCCCCTCCTGAGCCACAAGGTGAAGAGGCGTCAGACCCCTCTGAGGACAGACAACAAACGAGTGTTATTTTATGGCCATAACGAGAGATACAGCATGCTATCACAATGTTCACATGAAATAATAATGATCAACACTTCTTTATAACATTTACTAATCTTGGTTTATTTATAGCTATAACTAAACCTAAACCTATATATACAATATGCATACGTTTATAATGTCGAGAGATAAAGGTAAACATGTTCAGCTTGTAAAAAGTTTTATTTTATGTTAGTTCATGTATTAACAAACAATGTAAGCTATTAATGTTAAAGAATGCATTAGAATGTCTTGAGGGGCAGTCGTGGCCTAATGGATTGAGAGTCGGATTTGTAACCCAAAGGTCATGGGTTCGAGTCTCAGGTCCGGCAGGGATTGTCGGTGAGGGGAGTGAATGTCCAGCGCTCTCCCCACCCTCAATACCACGACTGAGGTGAGACCCTTGAGCAAGGCACCGTACCCCCAACTGCTCCCCGGGCGCCGCAGCAATGGCTGCCCACTGCTCTGGGCGTGTGTTCACGGTGTGTGTGTTCACTGCTGTGTGTGTGCACTTGGATGGGTTAAATGCAGAGCACAAATTCCGAGTATGGGTCACCATACATGGCCACATGTCACTTCACTTTTCACTTTACAGAAAGGGATCTCAGAATTGCTAGTTTATATCTTGCAATTCTGAGTTTATAGCTCACAATTCTGACTTTATTTCTCAGAAATTTGAGATTTAAACTTGCAATTGCAATTTATAAAGTCCGAATTGTGAGATATAAAGATGCAACTCTGTGAAATAAAGACAGAATTGTGAGAGATAAACTAATTTCTCGCAATTTCAAGTTATAAAGTCCAAATTGTGAGATAAAAAAGCCTTTTTATTTTTATTCTGTGGCGGAAACAAGTCTCCATACTAACAGCAACAACTTGAACTATTTGATTTTTCCCTTCATTTAACAGTAAACAGGGCATGAATTGCTTCACGCTAGCGTTCTGATCGCCCTGATGGATTTATTTTGCAATAAAAACGTGCTGATTATCTATTATACCTTACTTAGTACATCAAGCTATTTTATCTCAAATGATCAAGGAAAATTTGAATCCTCATGATATGACTCCTCTAATGACTCCTTTTGCTGCCATGCAAACAATGGTATTCAAGGAAATGTAAATCAATGTTGTTTTGGCTCGTTTTGCTTTAAAAAAGTGTGCAAAAGTGTAAGCATGTTCAGTTTACCTTATTGCCCAGATTAACATTGGCCTGCTTTGAGATAAGCAGCAACACCATGTCTGGTTGGCCCTCTTGGGAGGCTAGGTGTAAAGGTGTGACCCCTTGCAGTGACTCAGCATTGGCAGAAGCTCCATGCTGCAGTAAACTGCTCGCTACCTCAACCTGGTTCTGTTTGGAAGCAATATGGAGCGGGGTATAGCCATTCTGAGGAGAAAAAAAATAAGTTAATGCACCTTATGGCTAGAATAAAACACTTCAAAATAATGATTAAGTCTAGGAGTTTTTGCAGTGTAATCACAGTTAACCAGGGCAATAACAGTGTCATACTCGAGCGGCACTGTGTGGCGATCCCCCTTTGCTGAGCAAAAGATTGACCACATCTAGGTTGTTATGATGGACGGCCACATGCAACGGTGTGAGTCCAACCTGTAGAGGAGAAGGCATCTTACATCATCATAATACACAATGAAAATTCAATAGATATGAATGATAAAACATACTTGATTATAATGTTATTTTAATTATGTTATTCAATATTACATTTAAAGTTAATATATTTAAAATGTACTAAATTGCAACTTCATTATTACAAATGTGTAATTACAAAATGGCATACAAGTTTCAATAGAAATAGCATAAAAGTATAACTTAGTTCACCATAAATGCTTCGGTACATTCAAGACACTTATTTCTAAGAAGTGATAATGAAATTACATATAAAGATGAACTTAAATCCTACTTAAGTGAGTCATAAATGCACCCAGATAAACAAAAGTTCAGCTATTTGCATTTAATATACATTTAAACTATAATACATCTTCATTTCACTGCAGTTAACATTAAGTGTCAGAAAATATTACAGTCAGTTCACACTTAAGTGTATTATTTCTGTAATAAGTACTCTTTTTAAAAGTATGCAAATGTCTACTTCTTTTTCACAAGGCTAATGATGGACTGACATTGGCAGTGCCAATTAATTGGCCATCATTTGGACATTTTAAGACATTTTAACATTATCTGTATCAGACCAGTTATGTAAATTCCAAAATCGACCAATAGTCTGGTCAATGGACGAGTTAGAAGTAAGTATAAGAACATGATACATGTTAAATTGTAATCAGATTATAGTTACTGACTGTTACTGAATTTCAAATTGGTTGTGTTTGTTTACACATGTCGACAAACATCACTGAAAAACCCATTTCAGTCAACCACTAATTCTATCTATATAAACAGCTACAGAATGAAATCCAAACTCATTAGACAGAATAATATTCTATAAATGCATGCAGAGGATTCATACTTTGCCTGCAGCATTTGGATTGGCTCCTCTCTCTAAAAGCAGCACTGCCACGTCCACCTTCCCGTATTTGGCTGCCACATGAAGGGGAGTGAAGCCTTTCTGCATCGCACCAATCAAACAGCATTCAAGGTTTCAAGAGAGGGTTTCAATACAAAACCAAAACCATTGTAACACAACAGGCTGGTGATTTAGGTCTTGGGTAGCACTGTACCTTGGTCATTTTGGTTAGCTGGGCGTTCATGTCGAGGAGGATGCTGGCAGTTTGTGTGTGTCCCTCACGGGAGGCGATGTGCAGTGGAGTGTGTCCTGCTGTTGTGGTGGAGTTGGGGTTTGCTTTGTGCTCCAACAGCAGCTTCACCATCTCGTTGTGGCCCATGCGGGCTGAACAGTGTAGCGGCGTCTGGTCATCCTGATGGAGGAGAAGATCGAGAAGTGAGGCTTTATTTAACAAATTCACTAACATGCTGTAGTGAAAAAAAGATACATTGAACCAACAAACAAACAAACAAAACTTAATTTGTTTTGGCCAAATGTATTAGTTTTTCTCAAATTATATTTATATTATTAATTATAAATCTTGCTTTAATGTTAGATCACAAAGACAGGTATTATCTATGAAAAGCTTGTTTCCGCCACTAAATAAAAATGTAAAAAGGTAATTGCGATGTTTTATCTCACAATTCTGACTTTTTTCTCAGAATTGCGAGATTTAAACTCACAATTGCGTCTTATAAAGTCAGAATTGTGAGTTTATGAGCAATTCTGAGAAAAAATGGCAGTCTTTTTTCCCCTCACAAATGGACATTATAACTCGCAATTCTGACTTTATAACTCGCAATTCTGACTTTATAACTCGCAATTCTGACTTTATATCACGCAATTCTGACTTTATAACTCGCAATTCTGACTTTATATCTCAATTCTGACTTTATATCATGCAATTCTGACTTTATATCTCACAATTCTGACTTTATAACTAACAATTCTGACTTTATATCACGCAATTCTGACTTTATAACTAGCAATTCTGACTTTATATCTCACAATTCTGACTTTATAACTCGCAATTCTTACTTTATAACTCGCAATTCTGACTTTATATCACGCAATTCTGACTTTATAACTCGCAATTCTGACTTTATAACTTGCAATTCTGATTTTATAACTTGCAATTCTGACTTTATATCACGCAATTCTGACTTTATAACTCGCAATTCTGACTTTATAACTTGCAATTCTGACTTTATATCCGCAATTCTGACTTTATATCACGCAATTCTGACTTTATAACTCGCAATTCTGACTTTATATCTCGCAATTCAGACTTTATATCACGCAATTCTGACTTTATATCACAGTTCTGACTTTATATCTCACAATTCTGACTTTATAACTAGCAATTCTGACTTTGTAACTCGCAATTCTGACTTTATATCACGCAATTCTGACTTTATAACTAGCAATTCTGACTTTATATCTCACAATTCTGACTTTATAACTAGCAATTCTGACTTTGTAACTCGCAATTCTGACTTTATATCTCACAATTCTGACTTTATAACTAGCAATTCTGACTTTATATCACGCAATTCTGACTTTATATCACAGTTCTGACTTTATATCTCACAATTCTGACTTTAAAACTAGCAATTCTGACTTTATATCACGCAATTCCGACTTTATATCTCGCAATTCTGACATTATATCACGCAATTCTGANGGGACACTGTACTGTAACAAGCACCGTCCTTCGGATGAGACGTTAAACCGAGGTCCTGACTCTCTGTGGTCATTAAAAATCCCATGGCACTTCTCGTAAAGAGTAGGGGTGTAACCCCGGTGTCCTGGCCAAATTCCCTCCATAGGCCCTTACCAATCACGGCCTCCTAATAATCCCCATCCATTTAAATTGGCTCTTTCACTCTCTCTCCTCTCCACCTTCAGCTGGTGTGTGGTGAGCGCACTGGCGCCGTTGTACTGTGGCTGCCGTCGCATCATCCAAGTGGATGCTGCACACTGGTGGTGGATGAGGAGAGACCCCTGATATGATTATAAAGCACTTTGGGTGTACAGTTGTACATAGGAAAGCGCTATATAAATGCCTCATTCATTCATTCATTCATTCATTCAATTCTGACTTTATATCACGCAATTTTGAGAAAAAAATTCAGAATTGTGAGATAAGTCGCAATTACCTTATTTATTTTTTGTTTCATGGCGGAAACAAGTTGCCAAAAAAAAAAAAG
>RJVU01046259.1:4453602-4492311 GCA_003731715.1 Anabarilius grahami | reverse complement strand
GCTAACGTGAAAAAACATACATTGACTACACCATAATCAGTTAATAATACTTTGTTGGTTCATAATTTCTTTGTATGACAGCCTGGCCAAAAATGATGTTGGAACAATATTGCATGTTTCAAAGCGTTTACATTTTTTTAATAATATTTTAATAAAGGCTAAAGATATCATGTAATGAAATGTCATAAACTAAAATACAACAAAATAACAAAAAGTGAAATATACCTTGGCTTTGGCGTCTACTGGAGCTGCATTTTGCAACAGGAACTCAGCAACTTCACAGTGACCAGCTCGAGATGCCATGTGCAGAGGCGTTTCCACTTTCTACAAATACACATTAATGTACACGTACAGTAAGATCACAGCCAAAGCACAGCTCACAGTCAAAACAGAGATAAAACTGTGAGGAAAATGTTTCTTTCAAAAGGTGAAATTCCATGTTTACGTGGCCTCATTCTAACATACTTCAGTGCATAGCTTTTACTGCTGATATTTCACTTAGTTGCTTACCACATTTGAGGCATGTGGTGAAGCTCCTTTTTGCATCAGTATCTTCACTATATTCAGGTGACCCATAAAGGAAGACACATGCAGTGGGGACAACCCTGACTGTAGGGCAGAAACAGACACAAAGAACTAAACATGTCATGGCCTGAAATTATGGCTGCATGAAATTACCCACATGTCTTTAGTAGACCGTGCTCTATTCAAAATGTAAACGCCTTTTTATTGTTTATATTATTCCTCCAACACACCAAACAAATACAATGACTACTAGAACTCAGTTAAAACCTATGAATACACTACAATAATTTTGCTTAATAAAGGTTATGTCTATTACACTGTGAAATGATCCTGTTGCTCACCTCTGTTACAGCCTCCAGGGATGCCGAATGCTTTAATAGTAGGTCCATTACACGCACATGGTTCTTCTTACAGGCAATATGGAGTGGCGTGAAGCCATTCTAAGCATGAGTGGACAAATGTTTATATATAAGTGCAATTCTGTGAAGAGTTTCAGGATGTTTCAGAATAACAGGGTAAATGTTATTATGATCATTAGCTGTGTCTTTTAATGTGTACTAACCAGAGCACGGGTGTTTGGTTTGGCTCCTTTGTCCAGGAGCACCTTGGCCACGCGATGATGTCCACAGTGTGCTGCCACATGCAGTGGTGTCAGGTGGTCTAGAGTGATGTCATCAATCTCTGCATTGTACTGTAATAGCTGTCTGATGCAGTCCAAATGATCGCCCTGGGCTGCCATATGTATTGGCGACAGGCCGTTCTGTGCAGTGAACACATGGGAACATTTAAAGCTGCCAATTGCATTTTCTTTCAAATTTATGGCAATCAAGCTGGGGGGTTTCTTTAACTTTTTATTCAGGTAAGATTTCTGTAATAGTACTAATAAACTGAATGAAACTATAACCAAGTTTATATATTTATCATCAACAAATCCAATTAATTTCAATTAACTAATTGAATATTTCTTGTTCCACAACTTGCCGTATTTTAACCATGTTTGTTTATACTTTTTAACTGAATAAATGTAATTGTTTTTTCACAAGGAACAGATTTATGCTAATTCTAAGCAGTTTGAACAAATGCATTAAAAATACAATCAAATGGATGCAAATAGGTAATAACAAAATAATAAAATGTCATGCTTTTTTAAGCGCAGAAATCTTAGTCATTTCATGTATGACTGACAAATATGAATCACATTAAGTTTATTTGTGTATGTTAAAACTATCTAAACCAAAATACATTTTTAATATGCAATTCAAATACATAAATCTTAAATTTAGGCCTACTTTTTTTTTTTGGAGTGGATTGTTGTTTTTTAATTTATGCATATTATTATATTTGCACTGCTGACACAGTCTATTGGGAACAGCAGTGCCAATAATACATTTAAGAAAAAAGTGATAAAAAAAAAAATCAGTCATTTGAAATGTGATCTTCAGTGCAAATTTTCAGTCAAGATATGCAACTGTTTCAATTTTTCTATTTTCTCCTGACACCTTTTTTGGATGCTATGGAAGCTAAGGTCAGAACTGCGAGTTATAAAATCAGAATTGCAAGATATAAACTCAGAATTGAGAGTTATAAAGTCAGAATTGTGAGAAAAAAGTCAGAATTGTGAGAAAAAAGTCAGAATTGTGAGTTTATTTCTTGCAATTCTGACATTATAAGACGCAATTGTGTTTATATCTCGCAATTCTGAGATAAAAAGTCAGAATTGTGGGATAAAAACTCCCAATTGTGAGAAAAAAAGTCAGAATTGCTAGTTTATATCTCACAATTATGACTTTATAACTCACAATTGCACATTTAAATCTCACAATTCTGAGAAAAAAGTAATAATTGTGAGATGCAAACTCAAATTGCGAGAAAAAAAATTGCAGTTTCCTTTTTTTTTTTTTTTATTCTTGCATAATTGCCATACGAGAACAATAGCTTGACCTTTGTTGATGTAATTGACCTAGAGGTGAACCAAATCACAGAGATTCATAAAAATCATATTGGCGATATCTCAGATTTTCTCTTGTTGTTGTTACTTCAGAACACCATGTGACTACACCACAAAATGTGAGGGTCTCGATGTCGAATTTGTTTGTGGCTATACATGAACGCTAAGTGTTTGGGTGTATGCCTACTTTGGTCTTGGCCTGTATTGGGGCTCCTTGGTCCAGAAGGATCTCGATTATTCTCACATGGCCATTCCTGGCAGCACAGTGAAGAGGAGTCAACTCATCCTGCGATGAAAAGGGAAGAACAACAAACATGAATACAAATTCTCTAGTGTCGTTAATGTTTATAATTTTAACTTTATAACATACTTTTGTCTTAGCATCAATCTTTGCTCCTCGGTCTAGCAGAAGTCTGACCATGATAACATTTCCTCTCCTGGATGCAATATGCAGAGGTGTGATCCCATTCTGAAAGAAAGACACATTATAGTTTACATGCAGCTGTAAACAGACTGAGGACCAGTGCAGAAATATTTGAAAGACAGACCTTGGGTGTGAAGTTCACATCAGCTCCTCGGTTTAAAAGTAACTGGGCAACATTCAGGTTCTCATAGTGTGCTGCGATATGGAGTGGTGTGAAGCCTGTCTGTAGAGGATCATGGGAAACTGAGTTAGTAACCAGTGCACTTTGTGTTTGTACATGTAAAATACAGTTGTTCTTGTGATTGCTTTAATAGATTATCGTTCAAAAGATTTTTGAATGTTTTTGAAAAGTCTCTTTTGCTCACCAAGGCTGCATTTCTTTGATTAAAAAATACAGTAAAAACGATAATACTGTGAAATACAGGTGTGCTGCTTAATATTTTTGTGGAAACTAATACTACGAGTTTTTAGGACTCTTTGATTACAGTTCAAAAGTCTCCACTATCACTTCTGACCAATTTAATGCATTCTTGCTGTATAAAAGTACTAATTTCTTCAAAAAATACTGTTCTCATTTCTTTATACCCTTAAATCCCTTTTAATCCACAAGTTATTTAAAGGCACAATATGTAATATATTTGGATTAAAATATCCAAAACCACTAGTACCATGCCTAATATCGATCTATCTTGCAGTGTGCAACAAGTGTCTCATAGCAGCCGCTGAGCGAACGTATAGTAGCATTATAACAACTTTCAACACACAAATGTGTCTAATATGATAAACAGCGCTGCTTAACCCCACATACCCTTGACCGGAAGAAGCGGAAGCTGGGGCATAATAAAAGCTCTGTAGCTCTCTAGCCGCGTGTCACGCTCGTCTTACATTAGAAATCGCTCCAGCGGTTCTTTACACACTAACGGCTTCAGCCACACCCTGCTTCATACTACAGTAATATTAAATCTTTAATACATTAGCTCATCCATGAATATGATTTCTGCCCGAGTCCCTTCGGATTCTTTTCCACCGACTGTAGACGTGAAGACAACATCTTCCATGATTCCGCGAAATCAAGGCGTCATCAAGCTATGCCTATGTTTTGAATAAGTGACCTCTAGTGGCGAAAATTACATATTGTGCCTTTCATTTCTCTTCAAAGTTTTTTTTTTTGGCCAAGCCCTGAATTAATTTTCCCTATTTCTGTGATTTCTTCCATGTCATAAAGGTAAACCCACTCTTTTCTGTTCTCAATCTAGATTTAGACACGTTGCATTCAGATCGCAGATCGCATCGCGATTTTATTACGATTATGATTAATCGCACAGCCCTAGTATTTAATACAAAAAACTAATATAATTTCATTGTAATTAAGTGTCCAAAAAACATTACATTTTAATGGCTTCAAACCTGGCTCATTTAATCAGATAATAGAGGCAGAACTTTGCATAATGTTACATGTATACTAGATGAATTTTTTTCATCAGTTTACACAAACCTTGCTTAAGACATCAGGATTGGGGTCATTCTGTAAAAGCACAGCGGCAGTTCGGGTGTCGTCGTTTCGGGCAGCGATATGCAGTGCGGGAAGGCGGACCTTGCCCTTAGTACCGTGGTTGATGAGCAGGGCCACCACATTCTCATGGCCCTGCTGAAGAGCCACAGCAAGAGGGGTAAAGCCATCCTGACAAACAGACAAACATACAAGACATCACGTCAACATCCGTGTTTCTTTGAATAACCTGTGTGAAAATAGCAGGTTAAAGGTGAAGTGTGGATTCCCTGTTGGCTTAACATGCTAAAAGTTTACTTTGGTACAGTAAAGTGTAATCCCATCCAAAAAAAGTGTGCTTAATTATACTTAATTAATGTGCACTTGTAGTGTACTTCAAATCTTATAAATTTATTTGAAAAAAAAAAAAACGTACTTGCAGATAATACAATAATAATAATGCTAGTTACCTGTAAATGTACTTAAAGGTAAACATTCATGACTATGTTTCTTAACACACTTAAGTACATTTTTAAAAAGTGCACTTTACAATCTTTTTTCATGCTTTAAAGAAGTACACTTATTTTGATGTGTTGACTAACATACTAAAGCACATGTAAAAAAAAAAAAAAAAAAAAAAAAAAAAANACCGGACGTGGAGTGCTGTGTGTGTGTGCTCTAAGTAGTGCTGTAGATTGGTATCATGATGAGGTGCAGGTGGCAGTGATTAGTACTCTGGTGATGGAGTGCGCTGAGATTGGTGAACGGTGGAGCCTGACGTGTCTGTGACAGCTGGCTTAAAATGAACCCAAAATAGGTTGGAAATTAAAAGGTGAGCATTTAATAATAAGCAATTTAATAAATGTTTATTGTTTAATTATTATTTATAAAACGTATTAATAAATGTTAATTTCCAACATATTGTCGGTTCATTTTAAGCAATACAGTAATTTTTAAACAATAGTTGAGTTAAATAAAACTACCCAATAGCTGGATTTGTCTGTTTTCAACCCAACTTGGGTTGTTTTTAACCCAGCATTTTTTAGAGTGTATATTATTTTAAAGTATATGATTTGGGGCAGTATTACCTCAGTTGGAATGGTCTGATTGGCTCCATTATCCAGGAGAAACTTCACAACCTCGAGGTGATTCTCTTGTGCAGCCATGTAGAGTGGAGTGAAGCCCTTCTGTTGCAGACAGACATAAACACCCATATGCAGATACAATACCCAAACTAACACAAGCACACAAATACACAGATGACAATAGAGGCAGACAGATTTTAGTTCGGACAGCAATACTACATAAATTCAAAATCACTCAACTGTTCAAATGAACTATAAAACATCCAACTGGGGAGAAGAACACACATAAACCCCTTTATATATTATAATTTAGGTGGATGTAAGGTGAATGCTGACAGATAATCCAACATATCAATGTCTCAAACCCATTTTAAAAGAAATCCCTTTTGTTGCTCACCTGAGACTGAGCATTGACATTGGCTCCATAGTTCACCAGCTCCGTGACCACCTGTTCCTGTCCAGCTAATGCAGCTATGTGAAGAGCAGTATTTCCTTTCTACAAGAGAAATATCTTATTTAATGACAGACAACGTTTTTTCAAATCCTACATTATACATTCAAAACTGTACTTGCAGGTAATATAATATTAATGCATTATCACTAGGGGTGTAACGGTACACAAAGATGATGGTTTGGTACGTACTGTACCTCTGATTTGAAGTCATGGTTCGGTACGGGTTCGGTACAGCAGGGGGGAGAAAATTAAACATAAAATTGCTTCTTTTTTATTAAACAGTGGTTTATTGAACAAATTATGTCTCTCTCTTTAAATAAATTCAATTATAATGAACTTTTTCATCTCAACTAATGCTTTAAACTCTATACAGGGAGCCCTTCCAAGCACATTACTATAATATTAAAGGTTACAATTACAGAGCACAAACTATTAAATTCAGTTGCTATTTATTTTTGATATAATAATCAATACTCAGATAAATTGCACGTAAGGCAGGTTTTGCATAAACTTCTAAATCTAATTTATATAATAAAATGATTACTCCAATTCATTTTTGAAATATAATAATTTAGAGTTACTGTCATAACTTGTTTTCATGACAAATTTATTTAAACATATAAATAATTAAGACATTACTAACAGGTAAAGTAAATCTGATGAATATATAGGCTAATATAGTGCATATATTTAGTGAAATGCTCCCTCTAGAGTTCATTTCTCTAGTGAACTAACATGCTGTGGACACTAAATGACTTGCCTGAGGTAAATGTAATGCTACATGAGATATTATTCTCAAGCTGTTTTATTCATGTTTTTCCGTGGTTGAAACACTGGTTGAGAGATTACATGCTAGATTGTCTGTTCTTCTTCGGTGCTTTTTCCTGTTGTGGCAGTTAGCAAACAGTGTTGCATTACCGTGCGCGCTCCCTTCTGGATTGGAATGTGGATCGCCTGTGACTGACTGTATTCATCGTCTGATTGTCTGAACCGAACCGTGACATCCGTACCATACGGTTCGGGACAAATACATGTACTGTTACACCCCTAATTATCACTTAAGTGTAATTAAAGAGAATACACTTTTATGACTATGTTCCTTAACCAACATGTCCTCCAACCAATACGACCATATAGGTCGTTTGGTTGTTTTTTTTGGAGGACAGTCTCTCCTTAACACACTTAAGTACACTTTGTAATAATGTCAAATTAAAAGTTTAAAATCATTCTGTTTTAATCATCTTTTGTGGTGCTTTAAAGAAGTACACTTATTGTGATTGGATTATTAACATACTAAAGCACATGTAAAGTACTTGATTATAATTGTAGATAATGTAGTATTCAAAAAAGCGCATATTATTGCATATTATTTTAATAATAAGTAATCTTTTTAAAAGTATGCTCAAGTGTTTTAAGGTACATGTGATGTGCCTAATCAAGTTTTTGTGTTAAGTTCTTAATTGCTTCATGAATGTGCCCACAAAAAAGTATTTGAACACTTAAGCCACAATTGAAATGTATTGTATTAGATAAGAGATTTAGGGCCAGATTTACTAACAGCCTGCACCAGCGCAAACCCTCTGTTGGCGTTAAAAAACTACTGTCAGGATTTACTAAAGACACACAGTGAGAAATTAGCGCTGAAAAGGCGTGGACTGAGTTATTTTTGCAGCTGAACTTATTGCATATGCATTTGTAGGAGTTTCCCTTTCAGACGCAACATTTATGGGAGGAGAGTATTTAAATGAACCGTGCAAGGTGATTTACTAAGGTTTACGCTCGTCAATTTACTGTTACAATTACTATACGCTAATTTGCTCCACTTTTGATAGATTGTGTTGGTCATTGTGGAAATGATCCGGCTGCGTCTGTGTTCTTTAATGTGCGCATTGTCAGTAAATCATGCGCAGAACTTTCCACTCCCATCAGCGCTTTTACGGGATTGCGTTCTCACGCTAATTTGCCCTGTTTAGTAAATCTGGCTCCTAATTAGATAACTAGATCAGTTAGTTAAAATTAAATGCGAAATAATTCAGAAAAGTGAAGTTATTTCTGCCAAAAAACTCTAGCATCTAATGCAATGATATTTAAGCTTATTCGTTTTTAACATCCAAATACTTTTTGGGGCCTTTTTGTTGCTCTAACTCTTACCTTTGTGGCCGTCTCAAGTACAATACCATGGTGCAGTAGTTCCAGCACCATTTTAACATGGCCTTCTTTCGAGGCCAAGTGCAGCCCATTGAGTCCATTCTGTGAAGGGAAAGAGACAGCAGAGCAAACTCACTCTTATTCAATCTCAATACTGCACCGTCCCAAAGAGACTGAAATGAGGGTTTGAACATTGTAGTTTACTCTCACTCTCACAAAACACACAGAGCACTGTCAAAAGACATCAACCGATGATGATGATGATGATAGTGGTGGTGATTTAGGTGGATGGCAGGCCGGTGGTCTCTCTGCTGGGAAGAATACGGGCCATGTGGGATAGGTCTAACCTCACACAGCCTTCCTTCAGCCTCACAGGACATGTGAGGTTGGACCTTTCTCACATTGCTGATATTATCCCCTCTGAGTGTAGAGACCACTCACCCCATCTCAATGTGACTCAAAGAAGGAATGAAGAAACATAAGGAAAAGAATGGATGGATGAAGAAATCACAAAGCTGCATCTGAAGAATATCACACAACAAATGAAATTATGCCATTTCAAGGATGCACAAAGCTTGTTCTTACAGAGGTGATGACAAACTCTGAGTCTCTATCAATGGGAAAAAGTAGATCACATTGATCACATGCACCTTATAACTATAAGCCAATCATATAAAGTGCCTGACGTCATTGAAAACTGTGTTTGCTTCAATCAGTAAATGTAAACAAAAGACATTTACAGCATGCATCATTTCACTGGCTAGGTCTCTGTGATCAGCATAATGTGAACACAAACAGAACAGCCTTTCTGTCTGTACATAAAGCTGAAATAAAATAAAATTAAATATAAAATTAAATTAAAATTAAAATATGAATATGAATATTAGATGAAAAACTTAAACTAAACGAAAATTAGAACTAACTGAAATAAGTTCAAGTAGAAGCACTAAAATTGCTAACGGGAAGTAAATTAAAACTAGAACTGAACTAAAACTAAAACTGAAATAAAAAAATAATTTAAACCTAAATAGTAATAGGCTATTAAAAAAACTAATTCAAAAACCAAAATTTCTAAAAATCAAACTAAAAATTAAAAAGAAAACTGAAAATATGAAAACAAAAGCTAATTCAAAATTTTAGGGATGTTACTTGAGTAAAAGTACTCCGATATGAAAAACGATATGTACAGTGTTTGTGTCCAGGCAACGAAACCATAATGGAGATATCAGAGAAGGATGTCTATGAGGTAAATGTATCTAATTAATAGAATATCAAACAAATTAAATATTCACGCCTATATAGATGCTGTGCATGAGCTGATAAGTTAAACATGTGGAGTGGAATGAGCTTGCAGCGGCACAGACACCCGAGCTTGTCGATCGCATCTCTTTTCAAAGACATCACTAGAAAGTTTGTTCGGTCAGATATGCCAATAGCAAAGAAAGTAAACGAGGAACATATTACTAACGTTAACTGACGGTAAAGAGAGAGAGAGAGCACTTCTGCTCATGATTGCTCACTCAGCTCACATGCATCATTTGGATTAAAACTAAATCGTATATGTACGTAAAAACATTGTTAAGTGATTTATGTATAGGTCCAACAAGTGCATTATTACAGGAAAACGTCATGTGATTACTGTGCCGCTGCACTGGATAGGGTTTGACAATAAGGACCCGATGGCTCCGGGCCAGCGTGAACAACGCTCAGGACATTTGATGTTTTTAATTTAAATATTGAAGCACAAGAGAACTCAATTTGGTACTCGCAAAAAAAGTCGCCTCTCAGACAGCGTGCAAATACTGAATTGAGTTCTCTTTCACGTCTTCTTGAGCTTAAATATCAAATTCACACAAACTTATGTCAAAAAAGCTCATCTTGGCGAGTATCCTCATAAACATGGTCTGTTATGTCTTAAGTGAATGTAAACAGTATTGGATCAGCCTAATTTGAGTAAAACTGAAAATTTTGTTCTCTAAGTTATATTATTAACCTTACTTTCATGTTATAAGTTAAACAGATGTTATATAAAACTTTTATATAGTTTAAAAATTGTTTTTGTGTTCATTGAGATATTGTTTAAAATGAACAATATCTCAATGAATTACTTTTCAAAGGGGGTGCACTCATTTACGCTCAGCACTGTTTATTTAGTGAAAATAACTATTATCATCTTACACACTTTTGTTTGTCAAGTAAGTATCTTGTTATATATTTAAAAAAAGTTAGGGTTAGGTATATTTCAAAAGTATATTTTAATCGAGGGCAAGAGAATAATACTAAGAACATATTATTTTGCAGTATAGCCTTCATGTATCCTAGCTCAAGTGTCTTGCAGCTTATGGAGTTTTTTCGAAGAGCTCAGCGGTGCATGTATTCAGGGTCACTGAAGCCCTCCAGAGAGCTCTGCTCACACGTTTGCTACAGTATGAGGACTAAATGGAGCAAAGCGCTGAAGTCATCACTCACAACACATGCAGTCATTAATCAAAGGGCATTATCATCTCAATTACTGCTGCCGTTCCTGATGTGTGCAGACCCACACCACAGCAGGAAATGTCAGTGTAAAAACAGGCTAAAGGGAAAAGAAGTGGACATGAATGCAACTACTAGACATACACACAATTACATTTGTGCACAATAGACATGCAGTGCAATTAAAAAGTGGATTCAGGCATGGAAAGAGAAAATGAACAATATTTTGTTTTCTCCCAGAGGTCCACTAAGGTAAAGTGGGTAAGTAAATCTATCCAGTCGGATACCTGTTAAGACAGGGTGTACATAATGCAATTTCAAATTATTTGTTTTACATTGGGAGAAACTTGGAAATGTCCACATTCAATCATTTCATGGGTTTAAACAGCTTACCCTTTCACAGTATATTTAGTTCACAAATAATGGACAGTCATGAAGTATGATATTAATTTACAAAAATCAATACTAAAATTCAGCATTAGTATCTTACTTTTCAGGCCATCAGTCTCATGTGTACTCAAGCTCAGAGGATCTCGCAAGTCTTGGCACATTTTGACTCAGACTCACTCAGAATCAGTGAGTTGTTGACTCAAGAATAGCTGCAATCGAATTAGTCCAATTCACAAATGAATCATTCAGTGCGACTGCGAACTGATTTAACAGGTTAATTGAAAAGAATCAGCTTGTTCACAAATCAGACATCACTATTTTCTTTTATTTGCTTTTTCTATCCAAAGATATGGCACCAACAATAAAACCTACCATCTCCTCTTCTGACTCCATGTTTAGTGCAAAAGCTTATGCAATTGCCACCATCATATCGTGTACCAACTGATTCAGCACAAAAATCAGGTTAAAAGACTCGCAATCTATGCTAGAGTGTCCAAACTCGCACCACACACCTGTCCTTAGACGGCACAGCAAGCAACTTCAGATGAACTGAATATGTTCATTAAAGAAGAACAGTCATTAAACCTGAACCAAACATTAAACCATACTCTCCTGATCTCCATCACCCAACTATAGCATACCAACTGTGAATACAGTTTCTGTGCTGTTGAAATTCACTGTTGATTTGGCTGGAAAAGGCGTTCCAATCTCTGGCTTATCCCAAAGTTGCTCTCTGCCCTGCGCTTTGCCATCTCTGGATGGAAGTCCAGAAAAATATTCTTTATTGGCATTGATGGTTCCATGAAGAACCTTTAACATCCATAGAACCTTTCCATTCTACACACTAAGAAAAAAATTGTTCTTTTAAGAACTGATCACTGAAAGGTTCTTTGAGGAACCAAAAATGGTTCTTCTTTGGCATCACAGCAAAAACCTCCCTTTTAGAACCTTTATTTTTAAAAGTGTAAGAACTGAGCTTTCCTGTAGCTCAGTGGTTAGAGCATGGCACTAGCAATGCCAAGGTCATGGGTTCGATCCCAGGGATTGCACATACTCAGATACAAATGTATAGTATAATGCAATGTAAGTCGCTTTGGATAAAAGCGTCTGCCAAATGCATAAATGTAAATGTAACTGTTGCCACTTCACTATATGTGAGCAGGGTGGATCTGTGTCAAATGAGCACTTAAGCAACTGTGTGCATTGCTGGTCATCAGCATAAGGCATGTTTTTTGCATGCTGGGACCAGGTACACCTCCTCAGTTTTGCTTGAGAACAGCATGACTGGTCCATAGGGTTACCAAATTCCAGGAATTTTCAAAGTTGGAAACTTTCCATGGAAATTAATGGGAATAAAATGGAATTCACATATGGAAGAGAGGAATTTTTTGTGCGTATGTTTATTCTCCACATACACATATTAGAGAAATGATCGTAAGATACAAATATAAGATGGTTTCTACACAACATTTTCTAAATGAGGATTTTTATGACTTTTTTTGAATATTTCCAAAATTCCCCAGCTTATCTTCCCATGGAAAGTTTCGGGAAAGTTTCTGCCCCTTTGCAACTCTACTGGTCCAGCAGCTAGACCAGCACTCTCAACCAGCATAAACCAGCCTGGACCAACATGGAATTCATGCTTGGTTATGCTGGATTTTTCACTTTTCATTCATTTATCTGTAAGATGATTCACTTCTGCAAGCGGACATTTCACCTCATATTGAAGCCTGGCTGTGACTCAAATAGCTAAGCTTCAGAAGCCCAATGGACTATAATGATAACTGTCAATCAGACAAATTTATTCCTCTTTTGAAAAACCATACATGACGTGATTGGCTGAGTTGAGGGAGTCTTACCTGATTGGCTGTGTTGATGTCGACGCCATTCTTGATGTGGTCTAGAGCCTTTTCCAGATTACCTGAGCGAGCTGCACGGAGGAAACTGGTGGTAGCGTCCTGAGAAAAAATATAGGGAGTAATACAGGAGGATAGAATTTAAAAAATAAGAGTTAGAATATTTTTTACACAATTATAACATGAAAACGAAAGGCTTTATAGGCAAGCCATTCTGTATTTTCATAGACTTGTAAAATCATATAATCTCAGATGAGTGTTTAATAAGATAACAATCATGACAAGAAATTTGATTAATAGTAGTATAATTTTTTTAAAGACTGCAACAACAACAAAATTGGGCAACACCAGGAAAATAAGCAACAACAAAAAAAAGAACACATTTTTCAACATTAAATATTTATACAATTACATATTTACTGTACACACACCAAAGTGTAAAGCTCCCATGAAATGAATTTACAATTTCTTCCAAGATGATCAATATTTTAGGTATTTTCTTCCTGGAAGAGAAAGACAGTGTGCACAAATGTGTACTATATATCTGGTAAAAGTTTATTTTTTCAACTTTAGGAAATACACAAGCATTTAGATGGTCACTAAAATCTGATTTTGATTTCATGGGATCTTTAAATATTGAACATATAACCAAGAAACTGTGTTTCCTTCTAGAATCTACACTGATCAGTGCTATTGAGCTACATAATACTGCAAAAGAAAGAGTAAAAATTCAAGAGAATTCGATCAGAGCAGTGGATAGAAAGAGAAAAAGATTGGAAAAAGTTAAATGAGTCTCAGTAGTGCATCTTAAAAATCATATTAAGAATATTTGTCATCAAGTCTCAAATAATAAATAACAAGACAAATTTCTTTGTTATACTTAATCACATACAGCAACATGTATAAAATCACATTCGCACAAGGAACTGAAGCTGGTGTGTGAGAATTAAACAAAATTGTGTAATTAATTCAAATAAATAAATAAAACAAATAAATAAGCTGTATAATATTAAAGATAAAATAACAATATAGAAATTCGCAAGTAAACAAACAAAGATATTGGGAACCATACCATTTCTTCTGAAACACTCAGTGTACAAAGAAACTTTCACATTTGCAGCCAAAGATTGAAAGATTCCTAGAAAGCCAATATAGATACACATTTACAAAATGCCCAACCAACACACTCCGTGTCTTATGTGCATATGAAGAGATTTCCACAAATCAACACGTCCTTGAAACTGAGACCAGTTGAAGTAGACTGTATCGGTTCTGTAGTTGCTGTGGCAATGACAATGGGAATGTGTGAGAGTGTGTACCTTCCCTAGCAGCAGGACTGCTTCTCACTGATCAAACATCCTTGACAAGAACATGGAGACACGGCACACACGCAGAACAACAAAGTGTGAGTTGGCATGGGGATGACTCGGTGACCTCCCAAGAATTAGGAGCACCATTTTTCTCCACCCCGTCTCTCTGGCTCTGTAAGAATTCACATACTCACTACCATTCAAAAGTTTGGGGTCAGTAAGATTATATATATGTATATTTGATAGAAATTAATACTTTAATTCAGCAAGAATGATCAAAAGTGACAGTAAAGACGTTTATAATGATTTCCATTTAAAAAAAAATGCTGTTCTTTCTATACCTCAAATAATCCTGTAAAGAAATGTATCACGGTTTACAATAAAATATGAAGTGGCACAACTGTTTTCAGCTTTAGTAATCATCAGAAATGTTTCTTGAGCAGCAAATCAGCATATTAGAATGATTTCTGATGGATCATGTGACACTGAAGACTGGAGTAATGATGCTGAAAACAGTTCGATTAAAACTGAAAACAGTTATTTTAAATTGCAACAATATTTCACAATATTACTGTTTTTATTGTATTTTTAATCAAATAAATGCAGCCATAATGAATATAAGAGACTTCTTCAAAAACATGTTCAAAAACATTGGTTAACATCTTACCAACCCCAAATTCATTTAAGCCTCTTTCACACAGTAATCCCGATAAATTACTGTAAAATTACCAGAACGACTTTTCCAGTAAATACACAAATGTGCGGTTCACACAATCAATGGCATTCCTTCTTATTACCAGTAAGATACCATTTACACATCAGCACCAAAACACCAGTAAACTCTGTGATGTCAATCGTTGGAAATGACCTTTAAAAGCTGCGCCATTTTCTTCATCCACATGGGGGCTTGAATTTCACTATCTGTCCAATTTGATGTGGTTTTGCTCTTAAAAACATGAGACATAATTGTTACTATAGTACATACTATGATTTTAGATACACTAATTTGTACAGTTGTCTATCCTAACACCACATGCTATTTTGCACAGTCAAAACAAAAGAAATGGCATCATGCCATCCATTAAAATAGTCCTATATTCCCATCTCTCAAAGAAAAAAACATAATTAATCTTAGTTTGAATTAGTATACTTTAAAAATGACCTATATATTTAAAAACAGAGTTAAAGTAACTTATTTATTTGATCATTGAGTCATAAGTTGGAATGTAAGTTGGTTGTTTTCTGTGGGTAATTGCTAAAAACATTAACATTACACATTGTATTAATGCATTTGTAAAACTGCTATTAAGTAACCATTTCTGGAGCCTTTCATCAGTACATGAGTAAAATGTGTTTGCAGATGATAAGGCAGTGGAGGCGATCATGTAGACCACACCTAATTCTCTGCGTCTGGGTTGTCAAATTCTCCACACCTCCAAGACAACAAACCAAACACAGCAAAAGATGCTGTTTTGACCCTTCCAGTTCAAAATGGAAATTGCCTCAGTAAAATAAAGCATAAATAAAGAATGAATGTCCACCGAAATCTAAAACACCTCATAGACAAGTTATTAATATTGCATGATTCAATAGCCAGGCTGCCACAATTGACAGGTTTTCTTGGAAAATACATCCTAACAAGTACTGTTACGAAAGCATTATTTAAGAAACAAAAACTGACGTTCATAATGCAGTCCTGTTGATTCTTCACTGTAAATGATAAAGCTTTCAATGAAATGCTGTAATAATCTTGCAAAAAGCAAATGATGTTAAAATAGCTAATAAAACCTATAATAATATTATGAAAACAAGATAATAACCATGTTCCCACCCACCCCCAGCTTTCCCCTCTCTCTAAGAGCAAGAGTACTGCAGCAGACCGGATGACATCATCACTGAGACGCAACACTGCAGTGTGTATGTTTATGACTGCATCTGAGAGAGAGACGGAGCGAGTGGAGGAACGAGTCTTTAAATTCACCTCTGCTGAGAAACACACACATAGATGAAGGGGAAACACACAGAGAGGATCCAATCCATCAAAATAACTCTGCTTGCAGAGCAAACAACAGCGAGAGCAGGTGGTGATGCGTGTTTCCCATGAATAAGGCTCCATAACATTCTGCTCAGTAATGTATACTTAAATCCTGCATGGATGAGAGCATAAACTCTTTCTGCCAACTGCAGTTGTTTTAAATGCATGTTTTAAAATTGCTGCCTTCCCTCGCTTCTTCTTTCTCCACATCAGAAGTTCAGATAATAAACTGGATGCATTATCCAGGATCATAAATAAACAAATGTGTGTGATGTTGGTTTGGACTACATGCATTGCTGTGGAGAGCTAAACTATCATGAGCATTCCAGTCTTTCAGTGCAGTTCCGGTAAAATTCTCCAGTAAATACTCTCATACTGACTGAGAAATCTGCAGAATGCATAACTCTGTGCATGATTAAACATAAGACTTGTTTCACTGACCATTTCTGCTTTACATAATCAAGTGAAGATCAAGTGAACAGATAACTTCTGTAAATGTTTTATCCACAGAGAAAATCTGCTTGTAGTGATGTTTGCAACTGAATGTTAAATGAATAATGAAACCCTGAATTATTATTTGCTGAAAAACAAAGTACAAATACATTTGAAACTATAGTGGGCTGGATGGCTGTCACACCTTTATAAGTGTCGTTATAATCTTGTATACGCAGGTTGCACATTTAAATTTTTTGCAGTAATTAGTTTATCCACAAGGTGTCAACCTTGCCCTGCGGGCATCTATTCACAAGGTAGTCGAAGAAAAACTGCATAAACAGAACAGACCGGAACGCATGCAAGCTACAGCGACAATGGAGGCCTACATAGACGAGAGATTGTGTGAAGAGGTTAGAAAGTACCCTCACTTGTACAACTCTAGCATAAAAGAATACAAACATGTTTACATGGGTTGTAACTCGTGGCGAGAGATTGCTAAAAACTGTGCATGCGTCGAATGGCTGTGTACACGTATGAAAAGTGAAAAGTATACTTTCCAAGGCTGTGTTCGACTGTGTGCGTACACTAGCGTACGTGTAAAAAACGTATACCCCAGGGCTTAACACGACGATGGTGTACTAAAAAAGTTTTTCCTTCGTAATTTTCGCCTACAGACGACAACGTTGTCAAAACAATCTCCGTTCACGATGCATAAAATGTTTGCAGCGTTTAGTTGAAAATGGTGTAGTGTAAATAGCCCCTAAAAGTGTTAAGGGTTACTTTATTTGGTAACACTTTATTTTAAGGTGACTTATTACATGTTACTACATGTACTTACTATGTTATAACAGTAAATTATGCATAATTACACGTAACTAACCCTAAACCAAACCCTAACCCTAACTGTAACTCTATAGTAAGTACATATAGTTAATTAATATTACTAGTACTTATTTGAGTAATTACAATGTAACTACGTCACCTTAAAATAAAGTGTAACCCTTTATTTTAAGGTGTTGTTGTTACAGTGTAATTACACATTTAAGTACTTCGTAATATTAATGTACTTACTATAGGGTTAGGGTTAGGAATAAGGGTTTGGTTTAGAGTTATTTGTATGTAATTATGAATAATTTACTGTTATTACTACAGTAAGTACAAATAAAGTGTTACCATGTTAAGAATATTCATTGGCCCCAACAATATTTGCATTTTTAAGCTACATCTAAAAGTGTGTGAATTACATTGCATTAGACAACAAAATGTCAAACCAAGTAGCATTTGTTTTAAAAACAATAATGCACTTTACAAAGAAAACATTTCACAAAACAACACTGTTGTAAAGTTTTTTTTTATATAAAAGTAGACTGTTTCAAATTAGGCAAGTGGGCAATTTGTTGTTGTCAAACACGAGTGCAACGTGTCTCGTGTGATGAAACACACTTGTGGTTCCTCTGCTACAGTAGGACACCTGTGTGAACTTGAGGAGAACTGACTTCATTCATCCACTAAAATCATCTTGACATCATTTGGTTAAAATAATTTGTTTCCAGATGCCACTTAGTTTGATATTTTAAAAAAAGAAAGTCATTTTACATGTTATTCAACTGTCCAAAGTTTTGGGAACAAGCTAAATTTGCATCAAAGAACGAATCTAATGCAAGCTTTCCTGTTATTCTTGTAAAGATGAAGGTGAGACTTTGATTTCCTCTTTCAAAAGCACCCTGATCAGCAGAAAACAGCAATTTATAAACCAAGTGCAAAGGTGTTTCTGTTCGAGCCACGGCAAACAAAAAGCATCTTAAATTCAAAAAGTTAACACCTTTTAACTTTTTTCTCTCATGTATAAAAGTGAATATTTTTATCCTTAGTCTTTCTTTTTAGCCCCATGAGTATTCTATATGCACATCATGTAAATAATTATCCTTTGCACATTATGTAAAGAATGAAAAATTGCTGTCTTTAGGATCTCATAAATGCTTTTATTGGCGTAATCTAATGTAATCAGGTTGATTCCGTCATACTACAGATACAACCAGTTCAATTTCATGTTACGAGCATCTTTTTAACTTACTTAGAACATTTAAATAGAACATTTGGCAAAAATGCAGATTCCCCCCTCTCTCTCTGCAATATAAAATAATTTGTAAAAAATAAAAATAAAAAAAAAATAGAAAAAATATGACTGCATATAATAATTTGGGTTGGGGTTCAAAAGCAACATGCCCCCATGGATAACAGTGAAGTATTTTGGGGCAAAAGTAAGTTGGAAACATGAGCAAGCTTCCAACAATTGAGAATCTTTGCGACATCTAAAAACAACATGAAGGAATCTTTAGGAAAGTTGTACTTACTCCACAAATTATGGCGTTCGTTGGCATCCCCTTTCTTTCTCTCTGTCTCCTTGCTACGTCTTTGCCTCACTGCTTTCCTGTTACACTATCTGGGTGTAGGGGTCCGGGCACTGCCCCTTTCCCCCTGTACGCACACACACACACACACACACTTGTGAGGGGATGGGTGGGGCTGGGGGCTTTGAGGCCAGAGGGTTTATCTCCAGAGGAATGCTGTCAATATCGACACACACACACTTCTAGCCAAAACTAGATAATGGCATACGTCTCTCTCCCCATTTGTCCATTCCGTAGAGCGTTCTAGATCTGCGCAGACCTTCTCGATGCATTCTGACAAGCAAAGGGCCTTTCTGAATGAGCCTTAGGGAAAAGGACACATTATGTGTGTGTGTATGTGAGCTTTGGCACTGTTTCAGTCTGCAGAAGGACTTACAGTGACAAAGACCCTTGGAGGGGTGGGGTGGGGGGTACTTCAGGAGTACCAAGCCTGGTGACAATGGCCCAGACACGGATGGGGAGGGCATGGTGTGTGTGTGTGTGTGTGTGTGTGTGTATATGAGGGGGGCCCGGTCTCTTTCAATAAAAGATCTGTCACTCCCAGGCTGAAAAGGCCCCTCCGTCCTCTCTCTCCTAGGGCCATGCTGGGAAAAGCACATCTATGCCAACGGTATGCACCCAAATAAATGTGTGTTGCAGAAGTGGACGAAGAGAAAGTACATCTAGAACTCAGGTTATCAATTAAAATGGGAGAGTTTTATAGCGAACATCCTGGCATTGAGGAATTGGGATTGCCATGGTGATTCCCTTTCTAGGGGATTTATTACAATGGTAAGGAATCACAAGGCCCTTTGAGTTGACTCAAGAATCAAGAGTACTTGTCTTTGATTCTTTCAAGAAATAAAGGTGCGGTCACACTTACAGATGCTTGGTGAACTTTCATGGGCAAAACCCAGTCATTTCAATAGGAATCCACACTATCAGGTATTTTGGGCGAAAGATTTCCTTGAGCAGATTTCTCAATGGGTTCAAGTTGGCCACGTAATTCACTGCGCTGACTAACAGAAAGCTGCTTGGTTTGAAAATGACTTCGGTGTGAGCAGTGCCTTATACATCGCAATGCTACTGAAAATGGACTAAATTTTGCCTAAATTTCGCTAATGTGATTGCAACTTTAAACTATCAATACCACAATTTAAGGGCCAATCTTATAACTGCACTACTTGTGTTTGAGAGTACACCAATCAGGCATAACATTATGACCACCTTCCTAATATTGTGTTGGTCCCCCTTTTGCTGCCAAAACAGCCCTGATCTGTCGAGGCATGGACTCCACTAGACCCCTGAAGGTGTGCTGTGGTATCTGGACCAAGATGTTAGCAGCAGATCCTTTAAGTCCTGTAAGTTGCGAGGTGGAGCCTCCATGGATCGGACTTGTTTGTTCAGCACATCCCACAGATGCTCAATTGGATTGAGATCTGGGGAATCTGGAGGCCAAAGTCAACACCTCAAACTTGTTGTTGTGCTCCTCAAACCATTCCTGAACCATTTTTGCTTTGTGGCAGGAGCATCATCCTGCTGAAAGAGGCCACAGCCACCAGGGAATACCGCTTCCATGAAAAGGTGTACATGGTCTGCAACAATGCTTAGGTAGGTGGTACGTGTCAAAGTCACATCCACATGGATGGCAGGACCCAAGGTTTTCCCAGCAGAACATTGCCCAAAGCATCACATTGCCTCCGCCAGCTTGCTTTCTTCCCATAGTGCATCCTGGTGCTATGTGTTCCCCTGGTAAGCAATGCCCTGTGTATTCTGACACCTTTCTATCAGAACCTTCATTAACTACTTGAGCAATTTACAGCTACAGTAGCTCGTCTGTTGGATCGGATCACTCGGGCCAGTCCCACGTGCATCAATAAGCCTTGGACCACTTTTGATAGATACTGACCACTGCAGACCGGGAACACCCCACAAGAGCTGGAGATGCTCTGACCCAGTCATCTAGCCATTATAATTGGCCCTTGTCAAACTCGCTAAAATCCTCACGCTTGCCCATTTTTCCTGCTTGTAACACATCAACTTTGAGGACAAAATGTTCATTTGCTGCCTAATACTGTATATCCACCCACTAACAGGTGCCGTGATGAAGAGATAATCAGTGTTATTCACTTCACCTGTCAGTGCTCATAATGTTATGCCTGATCGGTGTATGTTGTCACTGTAATTAAAGGGATAGTTCACCCTAAAATGAAAATTAAGTCATCATTTACTCACCCTGGTGTTGTTCTAATGCCGTATGCCCTTCTTTTTTTTATGGACCACAAAAAGGAGAATTAAAGAAAACAAGTCCAGTTTGCGCTAGTCCATCTAATGGCAGTGAATAGCAAACAGCATCAAGCTTTTTAAAAGAGATGCAAAAGTATCACAGAATGATCCCATGCGAAACGTGCCGTATATTTCAAGTGTTCTGGGGGTATACAATAAGGTTTGATGAAAAACAAATTAAATTTAATGTATTATTTAAAGAAATTCTAGACCTTGGCCATTGTATTAAATGATGATTTTCATTTTTGGTTGAACTATCTCTTTAACAGTTACAGTGAGGACATTCTATTGTAATACTTCTCAAAAAAAGCTCAATATAAACACAAAAACGTTTATATGGTAAGAAATATTTAGAACTGTAGACATTATTATTCTTTGTTACTCAAATTGCATGTTACTAAGTAAATGCTAAGAAGACATGCCAAATCATTGGTAAAAAGGACATAGTACAAGACACTAGAGGATGCTGTATCCAAGAAGCCTATGATTATTCTGTGCAACTGTTGTGCTTTTTTTTGTTGTATCCATTTAATCTAAAAGCACCCAGAAGCACGACAGAAGAACACCAGGGAAAGTAATGTTTCCATACTTTTCCATAGTTCCTGTGGGGTAGTTGATTGCAATGCTAAAACCTTACATATTCATGTCGAAACAATACAGTCTTTATGTTGTCTTGTTCATTATGTCTTAACGTGCATCAATTATAAACACATCAATGAGAAACTTTTACATCTTGGGCAATAATGTGATCAAAAAGTTATATTTTTTTTCTCTCATCAACACGTAGACTCTTGAACATTTTAAAATACATGCACTACATATACAATTACTCTGGACTTGAACATGGAAGCAATACTCTAGAAATGACAGCAATCCATCACATTATTATTCACTTTATTGAGGGCTGTAGCATATTCCAATATCCCGATTCTTGAAAGACTGTTCTAAATTTCTTGGAAATCTGAATGTATGAAGGTTGCTTTTGTAGGCCACTGAAACTTCACCTCCATCCTCTCTATCCATATGCAAGAACAAATTAATTTTAACCTTATTTCAGAGGATTCCGTAAAGCTTGCACTAATCACGCTGAATAAAGTACTCAATAAACACAGCTAAAACAGCCAACCGGTCATCAGTCATGCATTCTATAGGTCTATCAGCAGTATTCAATACTGTTAACCACCAAATCCTCCTCTTTACCCTCAATGAAGTAGACATTACAGGCTTAGAACAGAAATAATCAGATATCATAAAACAGATCTGCTTGATCTGCACACCAACTACCCATTTGTGTTCCACAAAGATTAGTACTTGTATTCTGACTTCATACCAAATTGCTTAGTAAAGTTATCACCTGAAAATATCTGGAAGTATTTGTGCATGGATAAATGCCCATCATCTGAAGTGGAATTACTGAAAACCACATTTCTGTACATCCCAGCCAAGAAACATCCTTGCCAAGACCTCGTCATAGATAACACAGTCATTTCCCCACACATAAAGCCAAGAGCCTTGGCACCACACTGGACAACGGTCTGTCATATGCATCCCACATACTATTCACACTCTCAGAAAATAATGCACATTTAGGGGTACAACAGCTTATCTGGGGCAGTACCTTCAAAAGGACATCTTTGTACCTTATTCACCCTTAAAAGGTTTGTAGTAGTACCTTAATGGTACACATATTACTACTGTACGGTACTAATATGCACATTTTAGGAGTAGATAAAATACAAATTTGTGCTTTTAAGGGTACTGCCCCGGGTTACAAGCTATTGTACCTTTAAAGGTACAATTTTTGCAAGTTTTTCTGACAGTGTGTAGTCAGTACATTCTTTCTGCAGAGTCCGACCTTTTCTTTATTGACAAGCTGCTCAGATCATAGTACAAGTCCTGTCCAGTTTCTCAGTGTAACATCTGCTGAACATCCAGAACTCTGTTGCTCAGCTGATATTGAACCTTAGTACTCTATTTCGGGTAAGACGAAATTCATAACACTTGTCCTGGCTTACAAGGCAGTCAATGGACAAGCACCCTCCTACAACCAATCCATACCAATGTGTTAAATTTGACTAACTTCCACGCCTTATCTTATATAGTCGCCTCACCCGCAGTGCTAAGCACCTTGCTGTTTGCAAACCCAAATCCACTATGAAAGTTAGGGTTTAATTGTATTTGTATAATGCAAAATTGGTTTCAGACAGTATTTGGCATATTAAATGTTCTAAACACTTCTTTTCCTATGAGGAAACTTTACATGCTTGTGTTGATCACAAAGGTCTAACATATGAAGCTACAGCATAGCAAGTCATGAGCCACCATGTCAACATGCTCCTGGTAAGTCCTGGTAAGGAGTTAATAGTGGTTAATGGTCAGACAGTAAATTGCGATCCTCTGTATCCAGATTGCACTAGTTATGGATGGTCATAACTAGATTCCTCCATGTTCTTCCTTACACCAGGAAGAGGAGCGAAGAGGAGCGAAAAGGGCTTAGGTTAGACATGAAGTAAGAGTTTTGATCCAGAATACAACAACTGATTAATCCTGGTTCAATCCTCTTTGGAATTGCCTGGTGCCTTCGCAGATGCAAAAAGTAAGCATATTTCGTAGTTAATGTCTTAAAAACCTTGCCTTTATGTTTTCCTAGCATCTTCTAGTTTGCTGGCAGAGAGTGATGCTTCACAACTGTTTCCTGTATTTCACCATCACGTTATCATCAGTTGAGTGTCCTAACCAGCTGCCGATCACCTAACCCAGGGGTGTGCAATCCTGGTCCTGGAGGGCCAAACTCCTGCAGAGTTTAGCTTCAACTTGCCCCAACAAATCTGCCTTGAAGTTTCTAGTAATCCTGAAGATGTTGATTACCTTGGTTAAGTTGTGTGTAATTGTGGTTGGAACTAAACTCTGCAGGATGAAGGTCCTCCAGGATCAGGATAGGAATTCCTGTTTCTGTTCAGGAATAATTACTCCAGCTCTGGGCCTCTTCTACACCTACATGGCCTCTTCTACACCACTTCTACAAGGTCTCTTCTACACCTCTACCTGTCCTCCGCAACCAATATCAATACACTGCTTCTTAAAGACAAGTATACAGCAGAAGCTAGCCAAGATTTGGAATCATGAAAGGTTTGCCACAAAGGCCCTGTTTACACCTGGTATTAAGATGCGTTTTGGTCGATCAGATCACAAGTAGACGAGGGAGACACCTACCCGTTTACACCTGGTATTTTAATCCGTCTCTTTTGTCCACTTTCATCCACTTCTGTCCTGATTTCTTCGAGGGGAGGGTCTATGGGTGGGTAAATGTATGTTTTTTTTCAGATCTTTCAATCTAATGGACAAAAGCCCACACAATTTACATATGAATGTGAAAGGAGATGACAGAAAAACATAGAGAGAGCATCAGCTTTTGTTTCTGCTCTGACAGCCACAAGACTTTGTTACAAATCTGGAAGGGTGAGAGAACATTGTGCTTGCTATGTTTTTCATCTTCAAACCAAACTTGAGTCTTCAGCCGACAAGGTTTAAATTCCATCTGGCTAGCGCGCTTCCCATAATGTTTACTCATTAGGTCAGTAGGCAGAGAGCAGGCAGTCTTTTGTGGCTGTTCGAACGCTTTCAACCACCTGAGCATCTACACTACAAAAGCAATCAAGTCGAATGCGTTTTCGACTACCTCTGGAAGTGGTCGAAATTGGACAAGCTCAAAACGTTTTAGACCCTATTTACACCTGTATATAGCATCCTCCACTTAACCAGGGACAGAGATTGAACTGACAACAAAGTTGGAAATAGAGTGCACTTGCCCCATTTAAGTGCTTTGAGGACATCTTGATCCATCTCTTTAGAGGGTATGAGACAAATATTCTGAACATAGTCTTCAACTGCAAGAGAATAAAGGCTTCAGATGAGGAATGTATTGTACTGTTACCTCAGCCTGAAGGTAAGCAAGGCTAAAAATGATAAATCAAGAAGGCATGACTACAGGCAGTCATCCTCCTTGGTTCTGCTGTCATCTCATCCTTTATTTACTTTTAAAGACATTTTACCACATGCGTCTCTGACATACAATCCATGCCACCAACAAATACTCTTAAACATAGGACTACAGCAACAATTAGGTTATTCCAGGAAAGATTCTGCAGAATAAAAGCAGTTAAAGCAACCGACACACAAACAAACATAATGAGAGGTTCTTTGGAAGCAAGCAAGGCTGAGAGCCAAGCATAGCAACCACACCTGCCAAGTATCCTGCAAGTCAACACCCAGTCCTTGTGAGACAAATGGGGCCTAATCAAGACCAGAATGAAATACTGGGATGTTAAAGACTGTAGCATTGTCTTCCTGATCAAGACATGGCTGACTTCCTTGATCTGGATCCCTTGATGTTGTATTTTAAGCAGGACATGGATCCCTGGATCAAAGTCCTTTCTTATCCCTGTCACAGCATTCCTATCAATTAATTAGAGCCCCAACCCTTTCCCTTAACCCAAATGAAACCATATCCAACCACTAAAATGAGAGGGAATTATGGTGGATAATAATGTTGTTCAAGCCAGTAACCTCAAATCTTACCCTACACATAAAATCTGATAGATATCCTGTTTCAAGACAAACAAGGATGATAATGTAGGAATACTTACTTTAGTCCTGGACCACACAATATAGTCAGTTCAAGCATTCAGTGTTCATCACTAGAACAGAACAACGGAATCAAACAAATTGAAGGTAAGAGGCGTGTTCCTTTTTATTAGAAGTTAGTGTGACAATATGAACACTGCCTGGCAAACCTGATGAATCTCCCCTGAACCTCCCTTAAAATGTATTCTTCTACCAACTGCTTATCCATCCATCCATCCGTCCGTCCATCCGTTCGTCCGTCCGTCCGTCCTTCCGTCCGTCCATCCATCCATCCATCCATCCGTCTGTCTGTCCATCCTTCCATCCATCCATCCATCCGTCCGTCCGTCCTTCCATCCATCCATCCATCCATCCATCCATCTGTCTGTCCATCCTTCCATCCATCCGTCCGTCCGTCCATCAATCCATCCATCCATCCATCCATCCGTTCGTCCGTCCGTCCGTCATTCCATCCTTCCGTCCGTCCATCCATCTATCCATCCATCCATCGACTTGCACATCCATCAATTTGTCTACCTGTCTGCGTGACTTTCTATAGATCACAATATTTGTGCACTTTATAACACTTCTATACATCTAAAAATTTTAAATGATTCTAAAAATGTATATTTTTCCATTAGATATGCAATATGGATTTCTATTGCTTTGATTTATCATTAAAACTAATCTTCTAATGTATGAGAAATTTTTGTTGTTCTAGAGGGGAACATTAAGTCAATATTCTTTAAATACCAAAAGCATATAATTCAGTGGTATGTGAGGGTTTTGACTTTTGGTTTAGACCCTTGTGAAAAAAAAGAAGTGCACTCAATTGTATTGAATGTGTACACTTTTAAAAATTACATGTCTAAAATCCCACCTTTTTTAAATTTAAAATTCAACTTTAACTTTTTTTTAAAACAAACTCTTGTTGGGTGATTTGTACATTTTTAATACTTTAGTGGGTGCATCAGTTAATACTTGGACTTCACTGTTTGATACCTTGGCAAAAGGTATTGAATTGGATAGAACAGAACACAGTCTATCACTTTGCCATTTTTCTATGAAGAGTTTCAGCTGTATTTCAACAAAGGGTTTCATCTGGCTAAAAGAACAACCTCTTACACATCTCACATCACACACAGTATGCAACATGAACATTCAATAAAGCACAATTATCCACTGAGGGACATTTACCTAAGAAAACAGCAAATTAATTTTTGAGACATAAGAGCAAGAAAACATGACATTGCTTGATAAATGTGACATGAGTCAATCAGTGTTCAAAGAACATATCAGAGAACTTGAATAATGACTTCTAAATCTAAATCTACCTTTTATACTTGAGTTATTGATGAAAAATTTTGATCAAAGAAACACATACACAGGTGGTACATGGTTCATTAAGGACAGAATAATATTTGTACAGACTTAAACCATGTCTACACTGGAAGTGACCAATGTTGGATGGATCATGCAGCAATGAAATATTCTCGGAAGCCACACACAAAAAAATCAGCCGTGAGTTTTTTTTATTTTTTCATGGGCTATTGTAGAATTTTTACACATAATACAATAATTGCTGAACAGTGGTTAGTAATGGTTATAAAATGAAAGATGAACTTTAATTTAGATGGCCAGAAACTACCTTTGATGTAACAGCCAGAAGTTTTTTTAAACCCAATTGATAATTGCAACTAAAATAATTAGCAAAATAACTTTTGTTAAAGTGCAACAAAAATTGTGTCCATCAACTGCAAGCAGGTAGTTAATATGAAGCACTTTTTGCCGTGCTATGCTATCCATCTAAAACAATTTTAAACATTATTTTGCTAATTATTATAAAATTTATCATTATGCATGCAGCTTATTATTATTTGACATACTGAATGGAATATTTGTACTTTTAGCAATAGCGAAAAAGCATAGCGAAGAACCATGTAAAATGTGGATTGTGGCAAAAAACCTTTAAGTAATGATGACCAGTTACAGGAAGATAGACTTCCCATCATTCATTCATATAAAATAAAATAATCTTTAATGTTGATTAAAAAAACAATCCACAGACATGTTATGTCTCAACTACCCAGGTGCATCCCACCACGTCACTTGCAGTGTGAACAGATTTGTTGATAATAATGGGCATGACCTAGTGTTGTTGCATCTCTATGTGTGGCTGACTACCAGTGTAGACATCTTTCAGCCTCTAAAAAAAGTCTCATATTCTTTTGCATATTGTGTATTGTGCTTGTTTGGATTGATAATTTAGGGCTTTTAATATAGGGGAGAGTGGGGTAAGATGTGCCACTTTGTGGCAAGTTGTCCTCTAAGCAAGATGAAATTAATACACCTAAATATGTTTCAGGATGTCTGTGTTCAACTAGAATTAGAATAAAGTGTCAATAACATGCAGCCACCTCTCCAAAAAAAGAAAAAAACATGTGTCATGTGAAGGGGTTAGTTGATTTAATGGAGAATATATGAACAATTCACATTTCAAATAATAAAAAAAAAATTAAATTTTTATAAAATTCTTATAACACATCCCAGTCTTCTTTTGCGGCATATTATTCACATTTCCAGTCATAAAAAGGTTTAATATTACAAATATTTGAATGTAGTGACAATTTCTAATACTAAATACTGATTCTAACTCTAATTCTACAGTAGTATTTCAAATACTAATCACTATTTATTTATTTTTTTTCATAAAAAAAGTTGGACTTGGACAAAAAAAGTAATAATTTGACTAGAGATGCACCGATTGCAATGTTCTTGGCCGATTCCGATTTTTTTGTTAGTGTGATCTGCCGATACCGATTTTTGCCGATTCCGATTTTCTTTCTAAGAACTATAATACAAAAATCTACTTTTCTTCAGCGTAATGTTTTATTTTCATAAAAAAAAAACAAGTAAAAAGTCAGTAATAAAACAAGAACAAATAAAAAAAATTGCAAACAACAGCACAAATAAATGCAATAGAATAAAGAGAGCTATAAAACTAAGTCTTTCAGGTTAAGTAGGTTTTTATTCAGGTATGAAATACTACAGAAATTAAAATAATCAAATGTAAAAAAACACATTCAGTGTTATTTTACATTGGTTACCTTAATTTCTGTATTCTTTANAAAAAAGTTGGACTTGGACAAAAAAAGTAATAATTTGACTAGAGATGCACCGATTGCAATGTTCTTGGCCGATTCCGATTTTTTTGTTAGTGTGATCTGCCGATACCGATTTTTGCCGATTCCGATTTTCTTTCTAAGAACTATAATACAAAAATCTACTTTTCTTCAGCGTAATGTTTTATTTTCATAAAAAAAAAACAAGTAAAAAGTCAGTAATAAAACAAGAACAAATAAAAAAATTTGCAAACAACAGCACAAATAAATGCAATAGAATAAAGAGAGCTATAAAACTAAGTCTTTCAGGTTAAGTAGGTTTTTATTCAGGTATGAAATACTACAGAAATTAAAATAATCAAATGTAAAAAAACACATTCAGTGTTATTTTACATTGGTTACCTTAATTTCTGTATTCTTTATTGTAAATATTAAATACAGATTTATTCTTACCATTAAAGTTATAAAAAGTATTCAGTCAAGAGCAGAAAGTGATTTTCTTTGTCTTTTGTTCTTTAAATAACATGACAGACAGCAGCAGAAATATTGGACTGCTGTCCCTTTAAGAGTTTATGAACGGACCCAATACTGTTACACAACATGCGTTCTCTTTCTTAGCTATTTAACGATCCAAAACTGACTGTGTTTATCTGAATAATCGCCAAGACGGGCATTTTGACATAATTTTTTATGTGTTTGACCATTTAAGCGCAGTAAGCCACTCATTTTAGTACTTGTTATGACTGTTTGACTTCTGTCTCTGTTTGAGACTGAATATAGATCAGTGGTGCGCGCGCTTTTGGTGTGAGTGCGAAACCTGCGAGAATGACTGAAATTATATGCAATACAAGCACTGTTTAACCGGAGCGAATGAGACGAGTGAGAGAGAGAGGAGGCGTCCGCACGGGTGTGTGTCACTTTGCCATCGGAGAGAAAAGAGCGAGAACGCACAGCTGACATTATTGCCTGTGTAACAAAACAGATCGGCTCGGAATCAGTAAGAAGTGAGACTGATCCCGATCCGGGCCGATCATGAGGAAAATCGTCCGATTCCGATCCATGGCCGATCGATCGGTGCATCTCTTAATTTGACCTGAAATGTAGAAAAATTACTTTGACATGCAAACAAAAATATGATGACTTTCTAAATGTGCAGTTACTTGACAACAAAATTGTGATGTGGCACATCTTACCCCACAGTGACACATCTTACCCCACTCTCTACATCCTTGAGCTCATGACCACAACAGAACTGTCTTACAAACTATTCTAAAATGATTCAGAACTATGATAAGAAGATGACTTGGAAATCTTGCTTTAATTCAGATCAATACATAGAAAATCTGGAGACTTACCTGAGTCACAGATAGTCAAAGCATTGTTTAAACAGAAACACTATCACTACACTAAACATCAAATCCACAACACAACACGCATACTATGAAAGGAGCTCTATCACAACACATGAACACAAACACCACAAGCACAGATGTGAAACAAAACACAGATGAAACAAACTGAACCTCACTCACCACTCAGATTCAGCTCTCACTGCACAACATGGAAACATGTGGATAATGTACGAACATTAAAACACGTCAGTGCATGCATAGGTGTCTGGATACAAATATGTTCACATGATAAAGTGTTTGTGAGTAACACATCAAAACATGTGAAAAGTACGCTTAAGAACCCACAGGTAAAATAGGTTCATTTTACTTTATTGTATCCTACCCATGTAGTTTATGTCACTAATGTGATGTGTTGGTAATATCTTTTTGCCCGTGGACTCTTTTTATGCTGTGTGAGTACACTTATAAACGCAAAAATAATCCACACATCACAAAAAGGGAACTCAAAATCTGAACGCAACCAAAAAAAAAAAAATCTCAGAAAAACGACTAGGTGAAACTGATAGAAAAACTCACAAATAAACATATAAACCAACAAAAAACTTGTCCAGCCTGGACCACGACCACATCTACCGTTACTCAAAATAAAAGCCAGCCCAACACCAAACAGTAATACGAAACTCTCAAATAAAACCACACTTTTGTTAAACTGAATGTTACATAAAAACTTTATGGTGCTAAAATCAAATTCACAAGAAAAAAATGTGGATGAAATTAGAACCACTACACCAAAAAACACTAACAACAATGACAGAAGCATATCTAGTGACAGATAACGTCCATATACAATATGTATATGTACATAAATATATATGAGAATAAAAATTTAGATATATGTTGCAGATATTTACTGTTTCATCATAGTGCCACACTCCCTGGCCATCCGGCAGCTCAGAGCTCACACTATTGTCCTGATCGATTAGCCAGCGATGAACGACGTGGGCCTAAAAGGACACACGACATAAACACAAGAAGCCATTAAAACTTCACACTTTTCTGGTAAAAAGAGAGAACGAGAGACAGATACAGAGAGAGCGACAGAGTTGGAAGAGAAAAGAGTCCCATCTATTTCTTAACATGAATGAATAAAAAAAGAGCCAACGCTTGAATTAGTCAGTTCATATAATGAGAGAAGGCAGACAACATGAAAAAGAGAGGCAGAATGAGAGGAAAGTGCAAGAGGACAAAGAGGCACAAACAAATCCAGAGGGAAATTGATAGTTCAGAGGATATTCAAATGGAGTTCTCAGTTTGGTCTCATTGAAGTATCAAATATTACCACAGTTCCTTTCAAGGAAGACAGTTGAGATCTCATTTGTGTTTTTCCCCTATGGGAATATATACTATCTTCCTACTATTATTCAAACTGGAATTATGATAGAATTATAAAAGTCCAGATATTACACTTGACCAGTGAGATAATGAAAACGTTGACAAGCACTGGTGTAATTAATTTTCCCAATGCGATCTCTTGAGCATTCGTATGCATTTTAGGTAAAATGTGGTTCTACCACAAATACATTCACTTACATAAATAATGACACACTAACAGCATCTAAAAGGTAAATAATTTAAGTATGAACAAATTTACAGATGTATGTTTACTAATCCTTATATAATCTATCAGTGTTTAGTGAAACTAATTAGTTGTTTCTATTGTATTTATGATCAATTAGATTATGTTTTCAGTCACATTCATTAAAAGTCTGTACCATTAAGCTAAATCTCATCAAACGTTTTCTTAATTAGAGTCAGGAGCTAGTTGCAGTAAACCCTTAAAGGGCACCTATAATGCCCCTTTTACAAGATAAGTAATATAAGTCTCTGGTGTCCCCAGAACGTGTCTGTGAAGTTTCAGCTCAAAATCCCCCACAGATCATTTATTATAGCTTGTCAAATTTGCCCCTATTTGGGTGTGAGCAAAAACACACCGTTTTTGTGTTTCCCTTTAAATGCAAATGAGCTGCTGCTCCCCGCTCCCTTTCCAGAAGAGGGCAGAGCTTTAACAGCTCGCGTTTCAGTTGCTCAACAACAACAAAGCTGGAGAATCTCACGCAGCCAAAATGAGGATTGTCAGTAACGGTGTTCAGCCTTACATTGTTCAAACCGGAGTCGACACTGATGGAGAGACTCAGGAAGAACTTTTAGAATGAAACTGGACGTTTCTGAATTGTCAGTGGCTAAATTTATGTATTTGTTGTGGAGTTTAGTTGATTCAACTCATCGAGTTCTCATGACTCATACCGTCATGTTAAACTTTTGTGCAAAATCCAGTGTTGAACTGACCCTCGTTTGTGAAGCAGTCCGGCGTTCGGATAAATAATGCTACCTTTTAGATGTTGCTATAATACTACCAACACTATATTTGCATTGTGCTACTTCCTTTTTTAATGGGAGGTGGCAAAATCTGAGCGGGTAGTATATCCCCAGCTGCTACAGCGAGTAAACAGAAATGGCGGATTGCTGCGGCTCTCTCAGTGCGGTCTCTATGCTAATAGGGCAGATCGTCACCAGTCATGGGTGGGGCTTCTACTACTCTAACGTAAGAGTAGGGGGAAATCTGGAACTGCGTGTTTGAAGAGACTGCTTCTTATTTATGGGAATTATAAAAAAAAGGGCTGGGTGGACTTTTACCATTAAAGGCTGGTTGATTACACACATCTTTGTTCAAACACCTTATAAAAGTGAATTTTGCATAATAGGCCCCCTTTAAGTTAAGAAAACTGTTATTGAAAATCTGTAAATAAATATAACTAATGGTTTTCTAATTATTTGTTGTAACCAGGCCCAGGTCACAGTCAGAATCTGTCCAGAGACAATGTCAGAGTAATTCAATATACTGTAGAACAATGGTAATGCCAGGGTAATAAATAAAGGCATAAATATTTTTGGACACAGTCTTATAACAGAAATGTTGGTGTATTGACATTTTTCCTTGCACCAGCAAATGTTCAAGTCTTAATCTCAGTTTGAAACATTCTGTCAAAGCAAATTTCATGTTTAAATGATGCACAACAATGCAAATAACCCAGAAAAAAACATTAATTTCTGACCGGTTGCGATTGATTTGATTTCACAAATGACAGGAAACTGAGGTGAGTACATAACAAAATGTTCATTTTTGGGTAAACTAACCTTTTAAATTAGTTTATAACAGCACCAGTGACATTATGGGACGTGTGGGAAAAAATAGGAATGATGGCATTTGCTTTTGAGATTGTGTTGATGTTTCTAGTGTCTTTAATCACCCAAAAGGTGTATATTTAATTTCTGCTGAGCTTAGGCTGCATTCTATGACACATTCATAACTTTCAGGAACAATATGTTCATCTGCTGACGCACTCCACTATCACACGCCGTCATGCTTTTCTATCACATGATATGCAACGCACTTACACACAATACCCTCCCAACAGAAAGTCACTCGAAATACCCAAATTCTCTTACGCTGCAGACTTGTAGAAAAGGACAGTCACAGTCAGCCAATAAGGTCAACGAGAGAACAGAACATGAAGGAGGGAGAGTGTTTAAGCTGGTGTTGATGAGGTGCAGTAACGGAGGGTGGAAAATTTTAATTGAAATATTGTGTAGGATACAAAAAGTATGGCAAGAGTAGAGGCATTTTCTACATTTGATTAATTCAGTTACTCAAAAAAAAAAAAATAATAATTTTTGTCCTTAGCATTGCTTTATTGTATATCTCCAGTTAGTTTAAAAGGACAGTTCACCCAAATATGAAAATTACCCCATGATTTACTCACCCTCAAGCCATCCTAGGTGTATATGACTATCTTCTTTCAGACAAACACAATCGGAGTTATATTAAAATATATCCTGGCTCTTCCAAGCTTTATAATGGGAGTGAATGGGGGGAGAGATTTGAAATCCCCAAAAATGCATCCATCCATCATAAAAAATAATCCATATGGCTCCAGGGGGTTAATAAAGGCCTTCTGAAGGAAGCAATGGGTTTTTGTAAGAAAAATATCTCTATTTTCTGGCAGACGGCTGTACGCATTGATTTGCGGTGGAAGAGTAACTCCTGACCCGACGCATGATGCAATGACGGACGCGGAAGCGCAGAGGATAGAGCAAAACAAAACACCGGTCATAAATTAGAAGTCTAAAACGAGAAATTTTAAAGAGAAGTGTCAGAGTAGCTTGAGTTTGTTGCCCAGCCCTATTTGTTTGAACCGCGAGAGACGTCTAAGCTTACGATACTCTCTTGTGGCACAAGGCGACTTGCGCAGTATGCGTACGGTCGTCTGCCGGAAGCTAGTATTTCAGTTTAAAAAAAGTTTTAAATATGGATATGTTTCTAACAAAAACCCAAAGCTTCCTTCAGAAGGACTTTATTAACCCCCTGGAGTATGGATTAGATTTATAATATATGGATGCATTGTTTCAGCTTTAAAATCTGGCCCCCCACTTCACAACCATTATAAAGCTTGGAAGAGCAAGGATATTTTTAAATATATCTCTGATTGTGTTCGTCTGAAAGAAGATAGTCATATACACCTAGCTTGAGGGTGACTAAATCATGGGATAATTTTCATTTTTGGATGAACTCTTAAAACCGTGTAGCCCCAAAGTATGGAAGCTTGTTTTCGCCACGGAATATAAAAATAAAAAAGGTAATTGCAACTTTTTGTCAGCAATTAACTCGCAATTGAGAGTTTATATCTAACAATTTTGAGGAAAAAAAGAATTGTGAGTTGTAATTGCGAAAAATAATGTCAGAATTGCAAGATATAAATTTGCAATTGCGAGTTATAAAGTCCAAATTGTGAGATGCAATTGCGAGTTTTAAAGTCTGAATAATTATAAAGTTTAATTCTCGCAATTCTGACTTATTTCTCAAAATTGTGAAATATAAACTCGGAATTGTGAGGAAAAAAAGTCAGAATTGTGAGATAAAAAGTTGCAGTTACCTTTTTTATCTTTTATTCTGTTCTAGTTGAGTCAAAATCTGACATATCACACTGTTCAAACAGATGGTCAAAGCACGAAAAGGCTGTAGGGTTTACACTCTTTGGAAATTTACACAACAAATGGCTAACTTTTAGTTGTCTCTGCTGTGTCAGGAGAGAAAAAAAGAAGCCTTTTTAAAGTCACCAAGAAATCAAAACTAAAAATTCTAATTAAAAAAAAAAAAATGCATTCTGTCCAGACTCCAGACAGGGACAATAACCATCACGTGAGCTATTTCAGGAGAAACATAGTCAGCAACACCTGTTCTGCAGAGAACAGTAACAATAGCCCTCTTACTCTTATGGACTACCAGTAACACTGTAACACAGACATCATAAATCATTTCCCCAATGCAGTTCTGTTCACTAATCACCTGATATGTGCTCTGTTATAGTGCGCTGTGCCATGCATATGGGTGGTGTGACAGGTACATATGATAGGAATGTGTCAACCGGTAGAGATTCATTCTACTCTTACATATCCATGGGTCTGTGCCAGAACACTCTTATCATTAATCTGTTGTTTAGATCCTGCCCAGACGTCTTTTCTCAAAAGCTGTGAACCTGTCATTTTTGTCATTTTGATTCACTTAATAAATCAAACTCTTGCCTACGTCACTATTCCATTGGAATTAAGAACTGCTGCAATCATTATGTGTCCTAACCTTGTTTGTCCACACCAGATGTGATGCAACTACGAGACATGACAAAATTAATCAAAAATCACAGCCAATCAGAATAATGTGTGGGCGGAGTCTCTCTGCAAGTGCACTGCACTCGCATTGCAACCAAACCAATCAAAAGTCACAGCCAATCAGTAGAGCGTGTGGGCGGAGTCTCTCTGCAAGTGCACTCGCATCTCAACCAAATCAATCAAAAATCAAAGCCAATCAGAAGAGTTTGTGTGGGCGGAGTCTCTCTGCAAGCGCACTGCACTCGCATCGCAACCAAATCAATCAAAAATCACAGCCAATCAGAAGAGCGTGTGGGCGGAGTCTCTCTGCAAGTGCACTCGCATCTCAACCAAATCAATCAAAAATCAAAGCCAATCAGAAGAGTGTGTGGGTGGAGTCTCTGCAAGTGCACTGCACTCGGAATGAAATGGATAAACACAATCAAATTCATAAATATCACACCATTTTAACATTATTAAAAATACATACCAAGTGACTGAAACCATCAGAGAATTAACTTGTTTGTTCACATTGAGTTCACAATGAATGTTCTTGTTTCCTTTCATTTATTTTCAAGATCTGAGTTGAATTATCCATTGTCGCTTTCAGTATGGCTATAAAAGGTCACGCAAAAAGATATTCAAATTCACAATAAATTCTTTTAACATTAAATCTGTATGATAATCAGTATCTAAGATTATCATAGTAATACTTTTGAGTTAATTCTTTAAAAGAAATTCAACAAATAGTAGTATATTAAATAAACTAATAGTTAATACAAATAAATAAAACTTGTAATTGACTTTTTACATTTACCTTATTTATAATTTATATAATTTAGCATTTAAAAACTAAACTTTCATTTAATTTAAACTTCATTGTACATATTACTTTTAATATGTCAGGCTGCCAAACCCTGTACTATAGCATTCTGGACAGGCCCAAGCACTTCATATAAACCTCTACATGTGAACGGTGATTTACCACAGCAGAAAATGTCATCTTATATATAGTATTGTCTATATTGTACTTCCACTGTATGTTTAAAAGAGAGTAGAGTACAGATTTGTGCCTTCTGTACATTTTTTGGAAAGTGAATACTTGTGAAAGAGTTGATGAAGATGCAAAAGGCTTATAATAAGATGATGGGGGAGGGGCTCAACAGATTTCTGCCTAATGAATAATTCAGTAGTGGAAGCTGCCAGCTCCTTGCAGACTTACTGCATCAGCAAACAGTGCAGAGGCACAGCAAGCTCACAAACAGGCCGTGTAGTTGAAAGCAGAGAGATGAAGGGAGAGCTGCTATAAGTTCCCATCTGCCTTTAGATATTCAAACTTAAAAAAGACTTCAAATAGAGTCCCGTTTGACAAGAGATTACTTTACACTGAAAATAAAATGTTAGCATCTAAATTAACTGAATTAAATTAAATTAACTTTTATTCAAGTCAAAAATAAACAAAACAACTGTTTATGCATCACATTAGGTAAATATATCTTAAGTTAAGTTACGGTAAGTTATGGTAAGGTCATTTAATAACAGCTTTGGCTTGGATTCTTAACCACCTGCTTTGGTAACAGATATGCACTTATTTTAGTCATTTGCTTTCTTAAGGATGAAAGTGCTAAGAGCATGCATGTCATGAAAATTAAATGAGTGGATACTTCTACTGTAGCTATAACTGTTATGCTGGTCTAAGCTCTTCTTTTTGGACAGCAATGTCAATGTCAGCAACATATTATTATTAATCATTTTATTTGTTTTACTTATTCCTTAACTACAAGTACGATATATCAAATACGATATATATATACCACAATATTGGTATCGGCCGATATATTCATTTTTAATGTTATCATTATCGGCCCGATAAGAAAATTTGGCCGATATATTAAAGCTGATAATGGAATATTTCCTTCAGCTGAGACACTTTCACCATGATGGTTTTGAATTGTATGAAATATGATTGGAGTCACACTTCAAAAAGGAAAATACAGTTAAGTGCAAAATGTGCAGTGCTAATCTGTCATATTGGCTAAATAAAATTAAAATACAATTAAAAAAAATTATAATTGTGTATTTGGGACATGGCTTTTAATGGTGAAACTTTTGTTTTTGTAATCAGGCTCTCAAAAATTATATGGATTCAGATTTTTCGGCTAATATATCAGTTATCGGCTTTCAAATATAAAGAATTATCGGTTATCTGTATCGACCATTATTTTCATATCGGTGCATCCCTAACAAGTACTAAAACAAAAATGAAAACTAAACTACTGTTCAGATGTTTGGAGACATTTATTTGGCAAGGATGCATTAAATTAAACCAAAGTGACAGTAAAGTAATTTATAATGTTACAAAAAATCTCTGTTTTTAAATAATGTTGTTCTTTGAACTTTCAATTAATCAAAAAAATCCTGAAAAATGTATCACTGTTTCCACAAAAAAGTTAAGCAGCACAACTGAAAATTCAGCAAATGCTGAAAATGTAGCTTGGCCATTACAGGAATAAATAACATACTAAAATACAGCAAAACAGTTATTTTAAATTGTAATACCATTTCACAATATTACTGTTTTCACTGTATTTTTGAGAAAAAAAAATGCAGCCTTGGTGAACAGAAAAGACTTCCTTCAAAAAACAAACACACACACACA
>RJVU01046259.1:4436303-4453523 GCA_003731715.1 Anabarilius grahami | reverse complement strand
ATATATATATATATATATGTATGTATATGCTAGTCCATTCTATGTACATATAAATGTGTCCATTAAATTAAAAACTAAACTGTAACAACGTGGAGTAAAATTAAAAATGAAAAACAATAATAACCTTTCTGGGTTTTTTTACAAAGGAAACTTTTAAGTTAGGAGTAAAGCACCACTAATTATTATATTATCTAAGGAAATGCTGACATTCTCAGAAAAAAACAATAACAATACATGTGCAGAATATATATAGGCTTACTATATGATTTCTATAAAAAGAAAGTGTTTAGACAGAATTAGCTGCATAATCAGAGCAGATGGTTCTGTTTAAAGAAAAAAAGAGTTGCTGACAGAGGATGAGAGGAATTTCCAGCAGCAGTTGTTTATGGTTTATCAGTGACTTACAGAGGCGCGCGAGTCTCCCCGACACCCTGATCCAGCTCTCGCTCTTTTTTTTTTACATGAGGGAAGCCCGTCTTTCCCAAACTATTTTTATCAGGCACTGCATTAGCATGATAAAACATTGGCAGAAGAATAGACAGTAACAAAGAACCTAATGCACAGATTTTCAGAGCCTATTTTCATCTTTCCTTCTCTTTTTGCAAGAGAGGCCTGGCTATTATTCATGTCAGAGCATCATAATTGCCTTTCAGACTACCTCTTTTGTGCTAGCTCTTGAGCCTTAGCAATCGCTTTTTCAGTCTCGCTCTCTCTCGCACACACATGCACTCGCTCTCTTTCATTTAAATTCACAGATACATTGTATACACACATTTTATAAATGTTTTTGAATGTACTGCTGAAATTAATTTTGACTTGACATGCACTATTATACATAGATTTTAAGACAATTTATAAAATTCTAACTGTCACTACAGACCGTGAAATTTTTGATAATGACATTGTGAATGTGTGCAGAAAAAAAAAGAGAATATTTTGAGGTAATTTGATCTAACATTTAATCATTTTTATAATTGTTATAAACATTAGTTAATGAACAAACAATAAATGATTGCATTTTTGTTAAGTAACACTGACAAAGATTATTAAAAGGTTAGGGATGCACCAATATGAACATTTTGGCTGATACAGATAACCGATAATTCTTTATATTTGAAAGCCAATAACCGATATATTGGCTGATAAATCTAATTATAAATATATTGCTTTTAGTCCATGTTAATTAATACGTTAACTAATGTTAACCGATGATGCCTTATTGAAGATTGTATTTAAGATAAACAGCAACACAGACAATATTACTTGTAAAGCAAATCACTTCTCTCTGAATAAAATTTTTCAGCCAAACGCACCTCTTCCTAAGCATTCTCCCACAGTTCTTTTGACCTTGCTGATACAGACTGTATGTACATGAAGAGCATTTCTAGCCATCCTAAAGCCCATCCATCAGCTGTTCTCCTCTTACAGTTATTCCCTCCCCAGATTACGCAGGCAACACACACACACACATTTGCTCTTCCATACCAGCAAAAACCTTTTTTTACCATATAAATAGAATAGAAATGCATAGCAACACATCACTCCACAAAAAATGCATTGCACTGCAGCAGTTTTGGCACCAACTAAACAGTTTTGCTAATATGAATTATCACTGTGTTCTTAAAAACTCGGCATGAAAAAAAGTGTCATTAAATGGAAATCTATTTTCTAAATGCATCTTATTAATTTATTTGTTTCATTTTTACCAAAAATAGGGACTATGCAGTCAAACCAAAAATTATTCAGATATTTTTGATATATTTTTACTAGTGGGTGCAGGACACTATAGTTCATTTATGTAAGTGAGGATAGCAAAATAAAGTAAACTGTGACATATTATACCCAAAAATTCTTCATACAGTGGACTACCAGTAAAATTGATAAAAATTTGGAACCAAAAATTATTCAGACACTTTGTCCTGACCATGTTTTGCTTAAGTGTTATCTGAAATAATTAAGATTATTTTTTTCTGACACGGTTTAACTCTGAGATCTTGTCATATTTTATAACCATTTTTTTTAAACTATAGTGAATAAACTGTATTAATGAATGAAATGTTCAAGGTGTCTGAATAAATGTTGGTTTGACTGTATGTAACTCATGCTCTTTGGAAATAAGTGACTGTAGTGACATGTCTCCAAAACAAATGAATGTTGTTCAATGAATGTTGCTTCTTGAACATTTTGCAACACTTTCGAAGGGAAATGTCGAATGAGAGTCATTAAAAGCTCATTCAGTTGTGTCCAAAACTGTAAACTCATTCAGTTGAATCTGGCAATGTTGCTATATCACAACAGTTCGGAAATTAAATCCGGTGAGTGGCGCTAAAAGGTGATCTATTGCATTTTAAAATAACATACCACCTACACTAAACCCTACCCTAAACCTAAACAATAGTGTTAAAGTCTCCCTGTAGTCAATAATTTTATTCCTTAATCCCAATAATTTTATCCCGCCATCTTTGATCACCAAAATAACATATTTAAAAAAAAATTCCTATGAAAAAATGTTTCTTCATGACTTAAAATAGATTGAATGTAACTGTACTACACCCTTGCTTTATTTAGTATACACGAATCTATGAATATGCTATTTAGCCCCGCCTCCACTCGCTCATGCCAGCTCAGAGATCCACTCGGTCAACTTACTGAGGTAAACGCTGCACAATGGTATCACTCTTTACTACATCAGACACATAACGGTAATTAATATTATCAGCCTTTTGCTTGACTGTGTTATCAAACAGCCAATAATGTGTTGTTAATGTTACACAAACCATGTTCCCATTCGCCATCTCAGTGACAGACAGCTGCCTTCTGAAAATCAGTATCCTTACAAACGCTTTGAACAACTCAGAAAGGCATATAGTTCATCTTAACATCGTAATATACATTATACACGCACTATATTGCTAAATGTACCCGATTTTTCATATCAACGGAAAAATATACTGAGATAACCTGGCTTCTCTTGAGACTCCCCTCCTTCACAATGGTCATAGTTAATGATATGCTAAACCCCGCCCACAAGTTGAGTGATTGGTTACAACAAGGTAGTTTGTAATGTAAGAAACACCTGCGACTTCAAACCGCGTTTTTGAAACTGTCTTTAGATCACTGCAGTTTTAAAGAGAAAATACTCAGCAATGGTGTTGACATATGAATTTGCATTTTAAAAACACCACGTATGAACAACAATAAAAACTTGATTTTCACCACAGGGGGACTTTAACAAAATCAAATGTGATTAAAAACTCATTTGCTGAAGCAATCATCCATTTTAGCTTGACTCTACAAGTCTTTGAGCTCTTTTATCATGTCTTGTGTTTCACAATTCCCAAGCATTCAGCATCAAGTGTATCAGGTGAGCTTTCAAGCAAGTTTACTGTCTGAAAAGCTACACATATATAGCTGGTTATGTGATGCAAACATCAAAATTACAAATCATGCATTGTGGTAAAAGTGTTTTGAGGTCATAACATCAGTGGCGTAACTTTGTTTTAAAAAGTGGGTGGGACTGGAATGTGTATTGTAATTGTATTATTACAATAATAAATGCACAAAATTTACTGACATAGACCTCATGTTTAATATGATAGTTTCATATACGATATAATGCTAAGTCTCGAGAGTATTTACATCAGTAAATAAATACGTGGATCCATGTTTAGTTTTATATTGTCCTGATGGACTAGTGGTAGAACTATTGTTAAGCATGTCAGAGGTTGTGGGTTCTGATCCACCCATATAGTTTATTTAATTTTTTTCTTATTAAACCAAAGATGTTCATCAGTGATTGTATATCAAGAACAAGGACATGTTTATGTGCATTTTGTTTTGTGATTTCGCTGGAACAAATAGAGGCCCCGTCCACACGGAGACGCGTTTTTTGTGAATAAGCACAAATTTTGTTTCGGATAGGCGTTTCATCCACACGGATCTAGCATTTTCGAAAGGTTAAACAGCTATTTTTTGAAACCGGGTCCCAGAGTGGATAAATCTGAAAACGCCATCTTTGCGTTTTCGTGTGGACAGCCAATCTGTATATTTTCTGAAACGATGATGTCATCACCCCACGTGTCGACCCTAGTCAGACGCCACTAACAGCACAAAACAGCAACAACAACAACAATAGCAGACTCTAGATGCTTGTGTTCGTGCTGCAGAAGCTACTGAGCCAAAATAAAGCGTTATTTCTAAGCTTTACTATAGTTTGTATACAGCGCGCAAGGTTTATGCGAATGCTCCAAGTCTTATTCGCTGCTTTAAGTGCATCTCTGTGGCAGAATTACAGCGCCACATACTGGTCTGGCATGTATACTACATCATTTTAAATGGTTTCAGTGGTTTCGTGTGGACGCAGATATTTTTTGAGACGAGGGGAAAAAAAAGATCGGTCAGGGTAAGCTCCGGCTTCGTGTGGACGTAGCCAGAGAGCCTCAGCAACAGTGTTAAGTGATAGATTGAAGCGCTCGTCTGTGTGAAGTGTGCAAGAGCGCCAAGAGAACACTGTTGCGCCACTGATAACAGCGTCAATGAGCACTCAACATGATTTCAAAAACAACACATCCCAGCACCAGATCGTCTATTATTTAACACAAACGAATGAATTGCTAATCAACTAGAGATGTTTCTTTTGTACTAGATACATCCGTGCCGAGAGATGTTTCAAAAAGTGGTAGGGACAATATCGACCCTGGCAAAAAGTGGTGGGACATGTCCCACCCGTCCCACCCGTCCCACCCACAAATTACACCTATNCTATGCATAACATAGTATTATGCAAGGAACAGCACAAAAACAAGTTTTATTAATCAATAATCTGCCGCTGTAATAATAATTTGTGTGGAAATGACTAGTGTTCATTTCAGCTGGAAACTGCAGTGAATTGTACGTATATTGGAGTAAGTATAGTACACAAAAGGTATTTTTTCAAAATGTTTCTAGTAATTTAATTATGCTACCAATGCTCTGTTAACGCATTTATCATGTTTAAACTCTTTCAGCAGAATTCTGTGACCCAAAATAATATGGAAATCTGGATTTAGAAGCTATTTAGAAGCTGCTACAGCAGTGCATAGGCATGGAGTTTACAGACTCTCTCCTGTTACATAGAGCATTTTGATGCATATTAATGGCCCGTAGGCTGCAGCTATTTTAGACCACTGCAGTGAACTACAAACTACATACAAGCTTATCAGCATTTTTCCGGTCACCACTGAGACCATCATCACATAGACACTCGTGCACATGTGTGAAACCCTGTACACACCTGAATAAGATACAATACCAATGAATGAATTACTTCCTGATATATCGAGCAGTTCAAGACACACCATCCAGGCAGAGAGAAGGATCTGATTACCATGCTGACAAACACAATCAGCAACTTTCAGTGAGCAACCTCGCCCATCAGACACACACACACACACACACTGCAGATAAAATTTTGCCCGAGTTACCAATGTGACTTCAGATCTGTAGATATTGTAGTAACCAACCTGGTACTTTTAGTAGGCAATCCTGATTGGACAAACACATTTTATCTAACTTAATATAAATGATTTAAACTGCTGGAGAATCATATACAAACAAGATTTGTTTCTGCAATGTGATCAATGATTCGTGTGATCTGTTATGCACACCTTTATCGATGAATCTTAAGGGGACATTACATGGATTTTTTCATTATTTTACCATATTCCTTGAAGTTAATTTATAATGTAATATGCAATAAGTTTTTTGCATACAAAAGAAAAAACTAATATTTATGTAGCTGCGGTCAGACCCAATACAGTTGGCTGCTTCATTAATGAACAAAAGTTTTTTTTGCCAACTCTCCATTACACTGTGCCTCGCTTACAAAACAATTTATAGTCAAATTCTCCAAACAAAAAAAGTTTTTAGAAACTAAGAATCAATTGAACCAATTGCTTTGCAAAATGATTCACTGTTTCGAAGTGCTTGAAACGCCACATGCTGGTCAAAACGGTATAAAATGCAGCATCCAAAACATGCATAAAAACACCTTTTACAAACCAACTGCAAAAGTTTTATTGAAAGTGTTAAATGCAGTTGTTATTAACAAATAATACCATTATTATTAAATTGTTGGGCTCGTTTTATGAAGAGCTTAATCAGGCCAATAAGAGATTATTAACTAAAACTCTTCATTTTTATTTTACAAAAGTGTCATTGAAAAAAGTATTAAAATTATTATTAAAAACATATTTAAAACTATACAGACACAGAGATTACCTAGCGAACCAATGTTATGACGTAACAAAGCCTTGTTAACTGAAATCATGTGACTTTGCCAGTTTGCAATGTGAACTTTGTGAACTAAAACCACTCGTTGAAATAAAATAGAGTAAATAAGTACATCATTTAAAAAACTAACAGTTAAGAGCATACAGAAGCTCAAATAATATGGTCTGAAGAAAAACGATTGAGTTCATATTGAAATAACGTGCTTAAATTACTGCTGAAGGTACTAATTCATGGTAAACTAAAATAATGTAATTTTTTGTAATTACACATGTAATAACGAAGTTTCAATTTTTTACATTTAGTCCTGGTTTCACAGACAGGGCTTAGATAAAGCCAGGATTAATCCTAGATTCAATTAGGAGATTTAAGTAGCTTTTATATATATTAAAATAAATCAACTTTAAATGTAATATTGAATAATACTACAGTTAAAATTATAATCAAGTACTTTACATGTGCTTAAGTGTGTTTGTCAACACATCAAAATAAGTGTATTTCTTTAAAGCATGACAAAAGATTATTAAAACAATGATTTCTTGTATGTGCTTTACTGTAAAACTTTTAATTTGGCATTTATTTTATTTAAACTTAAGGGTGTTACGTAGTTATTGTCATAAAAGTGTACTCGCTTTAAGTACACTTAAGTGTCCCTTCATTTTATTAATATTTTTTTTAAATATACTTGTAAAGTTTGAGGTATACTGCAAGTGCATGTTCAATACAATTAAGCACTTGTCCAGAAGGGCACAATCTGACTCTTGTAGACACGTGAGACACGTACAAAAGAAAAGGTCTTAATACACTTTTCATGTAATCTTACCGGTGTTATGGAGAAACTGGTTTAGATATTACAAAGATCTTTAAAGATGTTCCAAGACTGTCCTCATGACATGTTCAGATGACCAGCGCTGTCAGCTTTTAAAGAGGAACTGCTGACAGTGTTGAAGTCTAGGTGAAGTAAGTGAGGATATACACTGTGAGTTCAGCTGTGAATTAATAATAAATCAGCACTATTGGTCTCCCTTCTCTCCTTCTCAAGCATGGCGTCTGAAAAATTAATGTCCGCTGATGTGAGACTCCATAGATTTACAGTGACGACTGTCACCCCTGTCAGTTATTTCTCAGCTGCAACATCAAATTAAAACTACAGTAGTCAACATTTGAAGTGGATCAAAAAAGTTCATCAAAGTTTCCAAATAACTAAGTTGTCCTAAGAAGAAGGTTTTAGGACAACTTTGATGAAAGGTTTTGATCCACTTCAAATGTTGACTACTGTACATTAATTTTATTTGAAGATTAATAAGACACTAAAAGCCTTGTAAGTGTAAATATTTTATTTAGGTGTATATTTTAAATGTTATGTTAATTTCATGTCTATACCTTTAGCAATAATCCTTCATCATCATCCCTTAACTGTTTTATTTAGCTATCAGTTATCACGCTAATTCATTGGATCTCTTACACAACTTAATTAAATGCATGGTTGCAAAATCAAAAAAATAAAAGTAACATTATTTTGATGAGTTCTATTGACAATAGCAATAATTACATAATTATTATTATTGTGTGTAATTTAAAATGAAATTTCTGCATTTTTTTTTATTTTACTAAATTAAAGGTACACTATGTAACTTTCGGTCCACCAGTGGTTCCTGCATGCATTTTGTGCTTCGGCTTTGCGTGACTGTGAGGATGAATATGATGATCCTGCTGCTCATAAAACATTCACTACTAGACTTAAGAGATTTAACCAGTTTAGATGGAAAGGATCTCAAACTGACTTTACTGCAGCACAGCACAACAACAACCATAATGAAATGAGCTTCACAATAGATGATGCTTTACAATGAACACTGTTAGAGAGCTACATATGACAATTTATCTGTTCAATAAAATACCTTACTCACCTATTGAGTAATAAACACACCATCATCTCTGCATCGCTTTTACAACATTTCCAATCTTTCAGTTCTCGTCATCTCCAAAAAGCCTAGCTAATGTTGATTCTGGTTTTATTACAAGCTCTATCACGTTCTCGTAGCCGGAGCAACTTTAATTTCCCGCCAAAACCATCCCTCTACGTCTAAAACATAAACACTTATAATAAGCCCTAGTGAATCAGAGTAAAACAAAATACGTTTTGGAAGGAGGATTTAGGATGTATTGACTCATTATTTAAATTTTGTTAAATCGGAACAAAAAAAGTTACATAATGTATATTTAATAAAATCATCATGATGATAACTTGGAAATTGGGCAGTGGATTTCTAGTTCCTAGCAAGCTTTGCATAGGACTGGACAAGGAGAATAAATGAGTGTTGTCAAAAGTACCAACTTCAGTACCAATTCGGTACTGAAATTTTTAAAAATGTGACGATACCAGCATTTCCCAGCATTTTTGACACTCTTCACTGAATGTGTACACAGATACACATGGGAGCATTTGAAAGCAGGCGTCTATCAGCGGATATATTAGGGATCTGCTGCTTTCAAACGCTCCCGTGTGTATCTGTGTAAGCACTCGGTGAAGAGCGTCAAAGATGTCTATTTACAACATGTTTTTGACGTTTTGATCACTGTAGCCAATCACAGACATATCTGTTAAGCACGTGAACAAAATGGCCAATCAGATGCATATCTGTTGAGGGCGTGAACACAATGGCCAATAAGAGGTATTTAGGAATCTGTTCAACAGTGCTCAAAATGCTAGAGGGAAATGCTGGTATCGTCACATTTTTTAAATTTCAGTACCGAAGTCGGTACTTTTGACAACACTAGAATAAATATCGAAATAAACTGTTATTTTATTTGTTTTTTAGTAAAGGGAAAGACCTGTTAGCACTTAATGCTATTACGTTTAACAAAGGAGTAAAAAAAAAGACAAAAAAAAAGACTATGTTGGAGTTTTGTGGTTATTGTGCTGAGTAGAGCTCTTATAAGAGGTATAGTTATTGTTGTGGGTGGCGACAAAGAAATATATATCATTGTACAACATTTGATTATGTTCCCATTATTTGATATATGGAAAGTCAAAATCTACAAATGTACTGCTTCCTGACGACCCACTAGACTATTAACCAGTCATGCAATTACACTGCCTATCTGATGTCACAGAGATTGGCTAAAAACTGCCTGAGAATTTGTGTCAGCATCTCACTCATTTGCCGATTTTTAATGGTGAACTGAATGGCTGCCAATATCTTGAGGAGCCTCTGCGCCTAGATGCCAGCTATCTGCCTCAGTTCTCCTTCTGTCCTTCCATATGCATTGCTGCTTTTTCTAATTAATAACTCATACACTTATGCCTTTGGGGAATAAAAAATTTAAAGTCATTACATCCTTTCCGAGGTCCATCGTTTCCACTCTAGGTGTCAGTGATTGTTACAGTGTAGTTTTTAAGGCCCTGGAAACTTTGCTAGGACACATGGAATTATGAACTCCATTAAGGAATATGAGATTTTATTTCTAATCTGGCTCATCTAGGTAGCTAAGAATGGGCCTTAAATATTTATGTAGGACGATGTGGAGGAATGCCAATAATCACATGCAGAATACTGTCCATCTGTTTGTGCTGTTTTTGTGGGCTTACCTTAACATTACAACACTCCATTTGAGATAATGTCCAGGATAAACCTCTTTAGATCTAAAATCTCCTTGCATTTGATGTCTATGATGCTAATGTTGCCTTTGAGAGTTAGGAGAATAATAATACGATGTTTACAAAATACAAATAATTAATTGAAACATTAAAATTATAAAATAATCATTATTACAATACCACCCTCAAACCATTAAAGGTTAGTGTGAAAATATGATGTATTGACATCCATATTATTTTAGGTCCTAAACAGTGTCAGAAATAACCGTTTTTAATTAGGGGGCAATATTTGCCGGTGGGTGACGGCAGGTCACTGCTTTAATGAGTGAGTCATTGAATCATCAACTCAACTGATTCATTCAAAACGCGGATTCATTCGGAAAGAACCACTGTGTGTTCAGAGACACTCATCTGTTCTGCTGTATTTGTTTGGAACTATTTTTTTTGCCATAATAGAGCAAAAACATACTGTATTGACTAAAATATATGTCTAAAATATAAAAATAACAACTGAAAATTGAACTGTTGTATTAAATCAATTTCACATTTGCAGTCGTGCTGATAGGCTATTCGAGAAAAACAGCTCTCTTGCTTGTGTGATATTTTGTTAAAAAAAGAACTCATTAGAGAGGATTTTTGCTCCCATATCTTGAATTTTGAGGCATTTTTGTTGCATGTTTGCCCCACGCTCCGGTTATTTACTGACCCTGGTCACTTAGGAATCGACTACTAGACTAATAGACTACTGAAACATGACATAGCCTGCCATTTAAAGATTACTCCATTTAATTTGATGGAAATTTGTCATCATTTAAATGTGTAAATCTTAAAAACATACAGAAATATTTTTCTGAGTGTAAACCTAAAATTGCACAATAAATTGCTTAAACTTCCAGATTGAGTCAGCTTTACTGTATTGTACTGTGTTTATACTGCATGTTTATAGACTTTCAAGCACTATATGATTAGTTCAGTTAAGTATTTCATGCTGCCTCATAAATGAATGTATTGCAAAAGATCATGTTGATAAATAGGTTTATAGTCCATTTTCAGTTCAGTGTGAGCTGCATGGCAAAAATCTGCCTCGTCAGAGTGAGGACAAGTCAAGCATTAACGAGGCTTAAAAAGCTTGTGTCGATCTATCATAAACAGCCCATAATGAGAATAAACACCAATATAGTGATCGATATTTTTTGCTTGCTAGCACACCAATACCACAGATGTTTATTTAACCGTGAAAGGCAGAAATTGTGATCGCGTTAATACAAGATTAATTATGAAGCATGGGTCTCCACTAGTCCACTACTCCTCTAGGGAACTCGGAGCGTGGCCGTGGTGCGACCGAGAAATGGAAACCCTGAAGTGGATGATGAGGGCAAAGGGGCAGTGTCTCGGGCCCCATAGGCACGTCCCAGCTGATTACATAAATAAAACACATAATTCTTCATACTTCATTTTTTTTGCATTAGTGCTAATAAGCTTCCTGTGTTTGTCAGTAAGTCAGTTGTTTTCAGAGTAAAATCACCTGAACACACATTATACTTATGACTTATGAGCTAACAAGGAGGAACTTTCCAAGAGGAGTTGAGAACAGCATATGATACATAGAGAAATAACCATAATAATAACCACAACTTTATATGGCACCTTTAAAAACAATGTTTAAGAAGTGCTTTACTTGTCCTCTTCAAGATATGTCCTCGAAAAATAGTAGTTACTGATTAGCTAATAGTCAACTACTACATTCAACTGAGTGCTATTATTTACTAACATGTTAATCAGAGTTTATTGTTAGTTAACAGTAGTTACTAGAATGTTAATACTGTGTTACTTATGTTCTCCTTTGTAGTTATTCATTAATGACAGAACAGTTTTCTAAGGTGTTACCAGTTACACTCTACACATTAGTTAACAACATTAGTTAACATGACCTAACAATGAACAATACTACTACATCACTTATTCATCTTTATTACTGTTAATCTCAACATTTACTAATACATTTTAAGAACAAACGTTGTATCTGTTAGTTAATGCACTGTGAACCAACTAACATGAACATTGTTATTAAAGGAGACCTATAATGCCCCTTTTACAAGATGTAATATAAGTCTCTGGTGTCCCCAGAATGTGTCTGTGAAGTTTCAGCTCAAAATACCCCACAGATCATTTATTATAGCTTGTCAAATTTGCCCCTATTTGGGTGTGAGCAAAAACACGCCCTTTTTGTGTGTGTCCCTTTAAATGCAAATGAGCTGCTGCTCCCGGCACCCTTTCCAAAAGAGGGTGGAGCTTTAACAGCTCGCGCTTCGGTTACTCAACAACAACAAAGCTGGAGAATCTCACGCAGCCAAAATGAGGATTGGAGTCGACATCAGGAGTCGACACTGATGGAGAGACTCAGGAAGAAGTTACAACTTTTAGAATGAAACTGGACGTTTCTGAATGGATAGTGGATAAATTTATGTAGTTGCTGTGGAGTTGATTCAACTCATCAACTAGCATGTGCCGTCATGTTAATCTTTTATGCAAATCCAGCATTGAATTGACCCTCGTTTGTGAAGCAGTCCGGCGTAAAATGATGGCATGACAACAACACTCTACTACAACAACTCTTCCTCTTCTCTAAAGCAGCCCAACATGGCCTCACCCCCTTTGTTGCATGTCCTCGGGGGCGGGGTTTATGTAAATTTTAAAAGCTCGTTGTAGTCCCTACCAGCCGTTTGTTGTAGTCCTTAAACAGAGAATTCTTTAAAAGAAAATATCTCGCTTTGCATTGAACTTTGAGCATCGTAACTTTGCAGATGTTGTTTATGCTCAAATATCAACGTTACACACTAACTAAAGTTAAAAAAGTGAAATCATAATCAACCACTCCTTTAACTAACATTAAAAAAGGTTAATAAATGCTGTAAAAATAAATTGCTTATTGTTAGTTCGAGTCAGTTAATGCATTAACTAATGTTAACAAATGAGACCTTATTGTAAAGTGCTAATATGTGTTATCACATGGCTCAATATATTACAGGAGAGAGCATGTAACACACACAATCTTCTCATTTATGTCCACTTTATGTTTTGCTGTGATTATAAATGCCATTATGTTATTATGTTGTAAATCATTGGTTGTGGTGAAGTATGAAATGAGAGAAGAAAAGCAACTGAAAAAAGATATAACTAATTTCCTTCCACCCTCCTCCTCGGTTTTCACTTTAAATAAATAAAGAAATCCATAACTCTATACATAATTTATGGCACTGCATAAGATGATTGCAGCTTTGATCACTGAAATTTGAGGAGAAAAGTGGCTATGTGCCCATTCAGTAATTAGTTTAGTGTATTTTAAGAAATCAACTCTTTCCTTTTTTGCTCATGTGCCAAGTTTTACATTCACTGGCCACAATGCAAACATTTGATTGTCGGTGAAATTAAAATAGTATACAAAAGTATACAATCTGAGCATAAACATCTTTTATTTAAACTGTAGGTTCTTTCAGGCATTTTGCTAAGTTCAACCACTCTCCAGGTGTGATTTCTCAGGACACCAATTTCAGCAATATCTGTAGTAGCAAGTTGGTCAATATATAATACCTGCGAGAGCAATTTGAAATATGCCATCTTTGCTCATGGGATTACAGATCTTTCGAAAGAAAAGCACACAATTCTTGAATGTCAATGTATTGAATTAAGATTTTTGACATTCAAGAATTGTGTGCTTTCTCCCATGTGATTCTGCAAAAAAGTGTAAAACACAGAATTCATTCAGACGTTACTTTGGTGCAGCCCTCAGGTTTACAGATATTACTGCAATCACTAAACTATATATTTAAAAGGGGGTGTCCATAATTTTTGCTTTATGTAGTTGATGGAATAGCCAAAACTGTTAATTAGGCAGTAGGTCTTGATGCCCAGTTCTCATTTGTTAACTATATATGATTTTTTTGATGACCAATTTACATCTTACATCCGATATCTGCATTTGCACTATACACCTGGCAAAACAACCCAAGTTAGACGTACTGACCCAGTAAAGCTTAGGCCGAAAAGTAAGTAAAAATGGTGCAATTTGCAATGGATGCAGACGAAATGATAATACAAGCTTTTGCTTCGCGAACCATCTTTAAAGGTCAGCAAAATATTGGGTTGAGCCTTCGTCCTCCATTGCACCACTGAAAAGAGTCATGTGATCGCGGTTGGTGTCCATACAACTCTCATATTGACAGGGGAATATCCGATCTGTGTGCTTACATTACAGACGCAAATGCACATATCCGATTCATATAGATTTATTTCCACATATGAATGAGGCCTGAAAGCGATCTGAGAATATCGGAATCCATGTGCTTTTTTCCTGCTTGCATGTTCGTGGATCATATCCGATCTGTGCCACACAGGAGGAAAAAATCGGAATTGGGTCACTTGAACCATGTAATGTAAATGCAGCCTTAGATGGATGTCCAAATATTTTTAGTGCAATTTCACACTGTTGGAACTAGGCAGGACTGAATGCTATAAGAAGGGGTTTTGGATCTTTTAAGGCTATATGCGTTATGCGCAGTCTAACTTCCGTATTCTGTAAAACAGATCAGATCGCTTCCGGTTTAGGTCTTTTGTATGTGCTTCATGAAAAAAATAGCTGTTTTATTCAAGATAACTTAAAAGGAGTGAGCGAAGATGAGCATAATTGATGTCCCCCGCATATGCAGATTGATATTTAAAAGTTTTTTCATTTTTCTTCTTCACACTAACGTTTAGATATTTAATAGAATAAAACACCTATACCAATGTGAACTAGGTAGTTTCACTGATTACATTAAAAGTCCATAGATATGCCATCAGTTCATACTGCTGTTAACACTTTCTCTGACAAGCAGATGCAATAAGAGATTCGTTTTCCGGTTTGGTCATGTGACGTTCGAGATATACCCTATTCCTCCTCATCTGTGAGTCCACATTGAGTGCTCTGCAAAGGCAAGATATCACCAATCATCTGAGGTGTTATCAGCTGCTGAGGTGATACAGCTCTCACACAGTTTATCATTCCCAGTTTGCACTGAAATAAGCAAAGTTTCTTTCTCTCACTGCGAATTTGAGAGCCGTTCTTAAAGGGGACCTATTATGCAAAATTCACTTGGACATTGGACATAAATGTGTGTTGGCAGTGTGTGTAGACAACCACCCTATAATGATAAAAATCCAACCACTCCTTTTTTTTTAATCCCAATAAATCATAAGCAATGTCTCAGAACAAGCTGTTTCCAGATCCCTGGCAATGTGACGTCACATTAGCCACAGGCCCTACTGTATTACTGGCAGGACCAGGATTGGGAACTGCTTGTACAAATAAACCTGTCTGAAATTCTTACAGGTCAAATGTTGTCTACCAGGGGTGTGTTTCGAGTATTTTAAATGAGGACAGGGCAGATTGGGTGACTGCCTTAAAAGACAGTGGCCACAAGTGGCCATTAGCATGCAGAAAAAAACATGGAAATATTTCTAGTACTCTATTAAGAAGTGCAAATTGTTATCATACACTATTAAAAATTAAGTTTTTTTTTTTCAGCAACGCCATAGAAGAACCATTTTTGGTTTACACCAAAGAACCTTTCAGTGATCAGTTCTTAAAAGAACCATTTTCTTCTTAGTGTGAAGAATATTTTAATAATCGAAAGAACCTTTTTCACTGTAAAGAACATTTTGTGGAATAGAAAGGTTCTTCACGGAACCATCAATGACAATAAAGAACATTTATATTAGTGTACAAAGCTATTTCTGCCTCATCTAACCCTGGAATTTAATTTTGTTAGGTTTCATATTTTTTCAACATAGATCTATAAAGTAAGGTTTTTTGCAAGTACTTATTTCTTCTGTTGCCTCTTCACGTGCATCTAATGCCTAGTTCACACTACAGGACTTTAAACGTTGGCAGATCGCTGCGCTGTTCAGTCTACATGACTTGCTGTGGAGTCTTGATGTCGTTGTGGCGTTCACACTACATGACACTACGTAAATGATCAGAACAAGAGGATACACACTACAAACAACTCTGTCGCCCAACAACTCTATCCAGTCCCCAAACCACATTTTGTCTCAAAAACACACGCGAGAAGTGGACCTCCCCCCCCTCAACAAACCAAATGTAAAACACAATTTTATTCCATGAGCAAATTATAACTGATATATTATACACATACGCAAGTGCCCCTTAAAAACATTTTAATATTCTCATTTTTCCAAGAGTGCTGTCCGTTCGATGATGTGCCTGAGTAACGCACAGACTGCAAATACATTACCAACCAAACAAAAACACATTCCATTCACGAGTGTTGTAGGGAGTCGTAGTCACGCTGATATCTGATGATCAGTAGCGGTTCACTAAATAAATTAATTAATTAAATACCTATTTAATGAATAAAATAACTAGAGAACTGGATGATTAAAATCAGCTTGAAAATGCTATCTCGTGAAACAAAGGCGAATTTAAAGGTAGGCTATACTGTGTTATTTCATCAGTCAATCGTGAAAGTCTGATGGTTGAAAGCTTTTTCAATTCTAGTGAGCGCGCAGAGAGCAGAGCCATGAGACTACTGTATATTTGCGAGCGTGCGCCCAGTTTTGTGCTAGAGTGAAAGCAATCTGCCTGCTAGCGGAGAGATTCGTTACATGGATGCATTCTCGCATTTCAGTAATGCGCTCTCAATGACAATTGTCATTAAAATAACGCCATAGAAAGGGCTTCAAATGAACTATAAAAAGGAAAAGAAAGTTGTGTCTGAAAGCTGCAATCATTTTCCTTTATTATTGGTTAAAATGAATGGAGAATATCTTGTGTTTTTCCGTGGGTGCTTGACCATTTCCGTGGGTGCTCGGGATCAGCGCCTATGGTCTCATTGGCTGTAGCTCGTCGATATTTGGCATGCTAGATATTTGTCTGGTGTCGGCAAAGTGTCAGCGAGCGTCTTTGATGCATTGTTGAGTAGTTCACACATAAAGATTGCCGAGCGCTGATCACTCACTGATTTGCCTCTGATCACAGTCCGACCTGACAGCGAGCTCGTTAACTTGCAAATCGGGCTTATATTTGGCTTAAAATCCTGTAGTGTGAACTTGGCATAACAGTAACTGATTCATCATCACTGATCCTAACAGCCACTTTCAAGCTTATGATTTCATTGTTTAGGGCTTATAATCAATATAATTCCAACACTCACAAGCATTTTTTCATATCGAATAATGTAAAATGCTTAAAGAGATAGTTTACTCAAATGAAAATACTTTCAACAGTTGAAAATGAAAACCTGTGCCAAAGTAGTTTAAGTAATTATATATATATATATATAAAAAAGTGTCAT
>RJVU01046259.1:4423354-4436298 GCA_003731715.1 Anabarilius grahami | reverse complement strand
TATAAAAGTGCCATCCTCATATTGTACAGAACTATCATAATTCATGAAGGAAACAGAAAAAAATAATAAATAATCAGACTTGGCTCTCCCCAGTTCTTAAGATTTCAAGGTTACTTGCTTCTGGTATACTTGATTCCGATCAGTCAATCACTTCCTAATATCAAAGTCGGTAAATGACAAGTTACTTCACTATTGGTAATGCCTCCATGCAGCTATTCCAGTCATACTGTACAAGACCAACACCAACTTGAATGGGAGAAGACTGAGGCCCTGTTTACACCTGGTATTTAGATGCGTTCTTGTTGACCGGATCACAAGCGGACGACACTAAATACAGGTGTAAGAGGGGTCTAAAACGTTTTGAGCTTGTACACTTTCGACCACTTCCAGAGGTCGTTCGTCGAAAACGCATTGCTTTCATAGTGTAAACACTCATGTGGTCGAATGCTTTCGAATAGCCACTAAAGACTGTCTACTCTCCACCTATTGTAATGTGTAAACATTATGGGAAGTGCACTAGCCAGACGGAATTTTAAACTTTGTTGGCTGAAGACCCAAGTTTGATTTGAAGGCGGAAAACGTACCAATGTTCTTTCACCATTCCTGATTTCTAACACGCACTCACAGTGTTCGGCCAGTCTTGTGGCTGAAGCTGCTGCTCTCCGCAAGTTTTTCAGTCGTCTCCGTGTGCGTTCATATGTAAATTGCGCAAGCTTATTTCATCCATTAGATCAAAAGATCTGAAAAGCCCATACATTTTCCCCCCATAGACCCTCCCCTCAAAGAAATCAGGACAGAAGTGGTTGAAAGTGGACAATAGAGATGGATTACAACACCAGGTGTAAACGGGAATGTGTCTCCTTCGTCCACTTGTGATACGATCGAACAAAATGCATCTTAATATCAGGTGGAAACAGGGCCTGATAGGCTATCTCTAAAATTACTTGCCAAGATCATAAAATAACAATTAAACCTGACATTTTGTTTCTTAAGCTCAAATTGAGCTAAAAACTTGTCACAAAGGAAAAGCGTAGATTTTAACAATTGATGACTGTCTCTTTTTACTGCAAGGCAGGACTTCCTTAACTTTAGCAGACATGGACCCTGTTCACAGACTGACTGTGATGATGCATTTCTGCAATGATAACACCATAAATCTCAACACAGGCTCATGGGAAAAATGCTTCTACCTACATTCTGCAAATCCCTGTTGGAGTGAAGTTACTACAGCAGAGGGGAATATTTTCTGAGAAAAATAATGATTTTATTACCATATGAGGGTGAGTAATAATGACAGAATTTTCATTTTTGGTTGAAAATCTCCCCCTAATGACAGTGATTTAGTTTTGTTGCTTCGAGCTGCTCACTTGCAGTTTAGATATGTTAACTAAAGATGGAAGAATAATACAATACTTTTCGACTAGTGAAATGGCAGCTCTGCACTGAGAAGTTAAACCTGTAATAGGAACAAGTTACTAAGAGAGGAGGGCAGAAAAAGAGTGAAAAGGACAGAGATAAACTTGCTCACATTTCAGCAACTCAGCAGAAAATGAAATCACAACGAGGCAGCAAAAATGAAGATGTAAGGAGGGGGAGAGAGAGAAGGAGAAGGAAGAAAAGGGAGCCAAATATGGACACAGCCTATGTTCAGATTGTAGTTAGAATCAAATTTAATGCTCAATATCTGTAGATATGCTTGTTCATAATGACACAATAGCTTACAATGATCACAACAGCTTAATACACTGAAATAAGTTTGGTGTAGAAACAATATTCACTCCTAAATTGCTAGTATTTTGTCAATTGCAATTTTCACTCTCAAATTGCTAAGAATCAGCAAGTAAAACAATGAATTAAACATACACTTGAAGTAGTATTTAATTGTAAAACATACTCCAATAATCTGTTTTATTTACAATGAAAAATCTTTTGTTTTGTTTTGTTTTGTTTTGTTTTATTTACATACATTTTTTGAGAGACAAAACCCAGCATCTATAGCCTAAACTAATAGTCAAACCTAGCCGTATCCCTTTAACTAATACAGCTATGTAGGTAATATTGCATAGGACAATATTTGGTACAGTTGTTCTCCACTAAATTGTTACTAAAAAGAAAGATGAATTAAGTAGCATGTTGACATAACCAAATAGCCGCTATATATATTTTAAATAATTGTTCATTTTAAATGTTCTCAACCTATACTGTACATAGCCTTATTGTATTTCCCAATATTTCACATAAGGCTGTGCTCTTGTATGCAGAGAACAAATTAATTCTGGCATCAGAAAAGCCTTGTTTATATTCTGCAAGCAACATCAGAATGTTGTGAAAATCAATGATTTTGTCTCCCTATTTCTTTCTTACTTTGACAAAAAAAAAATGAAATGCACCAACACACATATCTATCACAAAAAGACTCAAACTGTAACCTTCATGCAGGTTAATGTTCCTGCTGAGCCAGATGCTCAGTCTAAGCGGGCGACTGACACCATCATGCCAACTTGTCATGGTACAAGGGCACAGGAGGACATTTACAGTACAGATTCAAATGCATAAAGATATTGGCTTTAAGAGCCACGATGTAGATCAAGCATATCAAGTACATCTTCGATAGAATAAATGTTGGTACACACACACATAAACGCACAAGCATGCAACCAGAAACAGATACATAGGGTTGCATAGCCTCTCCAGCTCCTGCATGAATCCACCTGTGAGGCAGCAGCGTGCCTGACGTAAGCGAGCGCCTTGCACCGATCAAAAGCAGTGTGAGGCATAGAGAAATCACCAGGACCATCTGGAGACAGACCTACTACTCCTATAAATGGACACAGAAGATTTGTAGGGATGGAGCTGGTTCATTTACCAAGGCAAGATGTCCTGAAACAAGGCGGCAGGAAATCAAGGAATGTATCTGGGGCTAGAACTGATACAAAAGAGAAACTGGAATTGTCACAGGGATTAAACGGACAGTTTTGACTGTTAACTTCTTGTTACACAATGTTGCTCATTAATGGTGTTTGCAATAGCAAACATCACTATTGTTATTGCTCATTCTTAGGGTTTCAATTTGAACTTAACTCAAATCACTAAACTGTGGGATGTAAAGTTCACACCATTTGTGCTTCAGAATGTTCAAGGTTTTTGATACATACGCATTTATACAGTTTGGTAAAAAGTCAGTGAAATACTTTCATTCGAACTGATCAAAAGTTACAGTAAGGGTATTTTAATGTTACAAAATATTTCCTTTTCAAATAAATGCTGTTCTTTTGAATTTTCAAAGAATCCTCAAAAAAATGTATGACGATTTTCATCACTGATAATAAGAAATGTTTCTTAAGCAGCAAATCTGCATATCAGAATGATTTCTGAAGGATCACGTGACACTGAAGACTGGAGTAATGAGGCTGAAAATTCAGCTCTGCATCACAGCAATAAATGTAAAATATAGCTGCAAGCAGCAATTAAGGGGCCAAGCACAAAAAGGCATATTGAGTTCTGCAAGCATGGCTGGGAGCATCAGACCAACTGCAACAATGAGTAATTAAAGAAATTTTTAGATTATTTTTTTTTTTTTAAGAAAAATGGCTGAGAAATCATAAATACACTCTTTTGTAATATGATTTAACTGCTTATCATTTTTGACCAATTGGTGGTGCTGTTACCAATTTGATGTTGGTAACAGCATCAGGAGCAGCTGAAACAGTTCTACTCTGCCATCACTGAATCCATCCTCTGCACTTCAATTACCGTCTGGTTCAGCTCAGCTACCAAATCTGACCTCAGAAGACTACAGAGGGTAGTCCGGTCTGCTGAGCGAATCATTGGCACAACCCTCCCCACTCTCCAAGAACTGTATTTATCCAGAGTGAAAAAAAGGGCAAAGAAGATCACTCTGGACTCCTCCCATCCAGCACACTCCCTCTTTGAACTGTTGCCATCTGGTCGACGCTACAGAGCCCTGAGCACCAGAACGACCAGACACAGGAACAGTTTCTTCCCTCAGGCAATCCATCTCATGAACACTTGACAAACACGGAACACACAACACTATTACACATTATTTACTTAAAACGCTTATTTATATTTCAAATTTGCACACTTAACTGTACATACAATTGTCTATATTATATATTGTTTTTTGCTTTTTTTGCACTTTGTCTATCTTGTAAATTGTATATTATTATTTTATTCTTTTTATTATGTGTCTTGTCTTGTCTTGTCGCTGTTACTCTGTTGCACTGTGGAGCTTCTGTCACTAAAACAAATTCCTAGTATGTGTAAACATTCTGATTCTGATGTTGTGTGGTCAAGTTTGGTGTCAATTAGGGCTTGCATAGACTAGTTGAGTAATTGAGAGATCGACTACTTCAACCACTAGTCGGCGCTGTCGGAAACAATCGACTACTCGAGCGTGCATTAACCATAAATGAATTCAAAATGCAGACGTCACCAACATACACCAAGCATCAGATGTGGAAGTATTTCATCAAGGATGACAAAAATATCGTAATTTTCCAACTCTGTAAGACTACTTTAAAATCAACCCGATCACATGAGAATGCATATCAATAGTACGTGAGTGTAATCTCGTAGAATATATACGGCAAAATGAGTTTTGCCGTGCATATGATAAGTAGTTTTTCGCGTGCATGTGATACGCACTTTATGGCGTGTATATAATACGCTTGGTAGTCTTGGGTAGGATTAGTGGTGGGGTTAGTGCCTATATTGTACGCTATAAAGTGCGTATCATATGCACGCCAAAACTCATTTTGGCGTATATATTCTATGAGATTACACGCACGTACTACTGATACGCATTGTCATGAGACTGGGTTCTTTAAAATACAACAGCAGTACAACAGCTATGCACAACTACCTACGATTGAAACATTGCAGAGTTACAGCCTCAGAATCAGCTTGGCATCATGCCATCAAGTTTGTTGATGCGTTATTCAAGAATGGTTTAGTCAATCAAAAAGCTTTTCATAACTTTTTGCTGGCATAGTCTGAAGATGATCTGAGCCAATTTTGGTGAAAATTGGACCAATGTCAAGCATGAGTTTGAAACAGTCGTTTTTTCACAGAAATACAAAATGGTGGACAGCAATTTCGACCTAATATGGCATAAATAGTATCACTGTTCTCAGTATGACTCAAGGTATCTATCAAGACCAGTTTCATTAGAATAGGAATTCTAATAGAATAGGAATTCTAATTCTATTAAAATTATTTGAAATGTTATAAATTTTGACCAGAAGGTGGCACTGTTTCAAAACTTTTTGCATACCATTAGGGCATGGTGCCGATGACATGTACCAAGTTTCATAATGATATGCTAATGTATTCTTAAAATACTACATTTTACAACAAAATTCAAAATGGCCGATATAGGAAAATTGGGTATCATTCGACTCTGTATGCTGCACTCAATCAAAAGAGACCAGTTTTATTTCGGGGCAAACCGTTCAGAAGTTATAAGCAAAAATAGCCTTTTTTTATTCTCCTGACCTGTATCCTGCAAGTAACTCAGGTCATGCTTGTAATGACATACCAAAATTTGTCTCAATACGCTAAAGCTTTGTGGCGATATCCATTTTGACGTGCTCTTCACCAAATTCGTTTGGCCGTTAATTGAGAACAGTTTGGCTTATCAAAAAGATTTTAATATATTTTTTCCACCATGGTCTGAAGACAATGTAAGCCAATTTTGTTGAAAATCAGACAAACCATAGGATGAGTTTGAAATAGGAAATAAAGAAGAGAAATAAAAAGAATATACTGAAAAAAATGTCCAACGCCCTGGCAACCCCCCAGAACACTCAAGCATTGTGCACAGGCAAGCACACATTTTCATCAGAATAAATAAAAACCTAGTTATTGTATATTTTCTTGTATTTTCAACCACCTAATGCATTTTGAAGATGTATATTGCTGTTCAGAATATTTTGATGTTAATTAAAAGAGTATTCAGCGTTAACTACATCTTAAGCTTTATCATGCTGTTGAAATTATTTTGAGCATCTGTGCATTTTTGAGGGGCAAATAACCTGATATTTGATGTCTAGTATGTTCATTTATTTCTGCACATCAGCATGTAGAAGATACATGGCCAGTTCAACTCATACTTTAACACACAGCAGGAGGCAGATTTGTTAAGTGTCAACCTCATGTACAAGCAGCAGATCAATTTCACTGCAGACGCAGCAGCTGTAGAGGAAGCACTGTTTGCCTTGAGGGAATCCATTATCTTGCATCATGTTAGGATAAGGCAGGCTGGGTGTGAGTGGAGAAATTGAAGCAGTATAGCATGAATCAAAACATTTTTCTTTCAACATTTTTTTGGTAGATGCTGCCTTGAGTGCCTTCTTGACAGGGATGACGAGATCATAGACTGAGCTTCACTACTGCCACTTTTCAACAAAAAGGAAAACGTATGTGAACCTCTCTGTGACGTGATCTTACCATTCGATGTCAGGTGCTTCATATATACTTGTTTTAGGGCTGAACACAAGATGAAAAGGTAAATTCTGCATTTAAAAAGTAAAAATTAGCAGCATTAATCACATTTGAATAAAATTCTGAAGGATTTAGTAATGTTGCAACTTGCATCAGAAAATGTCTCTATTTTAGAAAAGATTAAAGGGCTCTAAGAGGTCAGTTGGATTGTGGATGAAGATTTTAGTTGCCCTCCAAAGGCAAAATCAGGTGTGAGACAAGTTTAAACATCTGTTAATATTATTACTTAATAGGAAATAGGCAGATGGTAATGCACAATCTCTCTCTTTTTTTTCAGGATGAGGTCAGATTAAGTTGCATGTGAGGTCAGCGCTGTGGTTAATGCAACAACTAATGCTTCTTCTTCAGGAAGGTTAGGATCGTACACTGGTCAGATTAATCCTCTCCATCTCCTCACACCACAACACACAACAAAATACATTCAAAATCTCAAATAGAGAATGAGACTTGTTGAATCTGCAAAGAAGAAATTAAATGTATTCTCTACAAGAAAAATAAAAAACAGTTTCTAATACATTACAAGCCAGCAGAACTATGGGTCAATACTGGTCAAGCAAGCTAGTTAAAGTTGACAGACTAGCAACAAATCAGCCACCATTAAGCCATAAACCAGCGTACACTGGTAAGATTTATTTGCCATGGTTGAAGTGACACTTTGCTTAATGGCTAATTAATCCTACAATCCTAAAGTAAAAAAGTCAAATCAGAGCCCACATGAAGTCACTCTAGTGATGTGCTCAATAAATAACAGCCAAAGTATACTTTGGTTTTTGTCCATAGGTAAGGTATGCGTACAGTCAAATACTTTAGATTTACAAAGACGGTGCACTCATATTACTAGGAATGGGAGAAAGTGCAACACGCAATATGGCGGAGCAAGTCCCGCCTTCTAAATAAAAGAGCCAATCGCCACTTGGTAAAGTCATTCCATCACTGCAGCTTCCTTTAGAACCTCAGGTTGCTATACAAACAATCAGTGTTCTGCGCATTGGCTGGTCCAAACTGAAATTTTTTTGTCATGATTTAGGTTAAGCCAGGGGTCTCCAAACTCGGTCCTGGAGGGCCACTGTCTTGCAGAGTTTAGCTCCAACCCCAATTAAACACACCTGAACCAGCTAATTAGGCATATTAGAAACTTTCAGGCAGGTGTGTTGAGGCAAGTTGGACAGTGACCACATTTGCAGACCCCCTGATTTAAGCATTTATGCACAAAATTTATGAGACAATTGTTGTCAGATTTCATTGGGGATTTCAAATATGAAATTTAATCGTAAGTTTGGTGAACAGCGTTGGGGAATTTCCCCATTCAAAGAGATAGCAGCTGTACTCGCATGACTGAAACAGCTACCCGAGAGGCATTTCAAAGATGGCCGCCAAGTGAAACGACTTCCCTTAAAGGGACTTTGGTGCAGTTCGCGTGACGCAAATTTCATCATCAAGACAGTTTTTACTGTGCGTACAATGTACGCTCAGCTTGCACGTGCGCCTTAAGGGGTTTTTTTTTTTGCACTAATTATTTTGTCTATATGGTGGCGACACTGCCCAGGCCCATTGCCCAAACCTACATGAGACGGACCAACAAACAGTGTTGCAAAGTCCGTGGTTTTCCTGCGGAATTGGGCTACTTAACCACTGTTGCCGCGGGTTGTTTTTCATGTCTGCGGGTTGAAGCACCCCCAAATAACATGATATTTATCCCCTGTAATGCGAATTTGATCACGGAAACCCCAGCAAAAATGCAGATTTTATCTTCCGAAACATGATTTTCATTTTGGCTTTACAGTAAAGCAACTCTTTTAGCCACCAGTTCCAATGTTTCCTTACGTTAACAAAAACGTCTCTAAATACAACTATCGTGATGTTGAACAAACATGGTCAGACTAAAGAACACTGAAAAAACACTGAATGATGAATTCTTCACACCAGTCTTAGCTTTATTCTCTGCTCTTCTCCTCCACCGTGCCTGTCTCCCATTAGCGCCAGATCCATGACGATCTGTTTTGGTCAGTCTAATCTCTGTGTTCTTATGGCAGAGCTTTATGAAAGGGCTGGCATATCAGAATACCCTTTCTAAGGAGGGATTATCATTCCCTGGCAGATGGAGTCAGAGGGGGTTGAGGGGGAGACAGATACAAGACGACATGGGTGAAATTGCCATGATGTACAATATAAAAGTGGATCCAGACAATGTTGGTGAAACTTTTTTAAAAATGGGCTTCTCATAATTTTAAGTAGCTACTCTTCCAAAAACTTATGTTTTATACTACAAACTAAAAATAGCTCACTACATTAAAGCTATCTTATCTTAAATCTATTGTATTATATAATTTAAAGGGGTCCTTGATTGTGATTTCATTTTTTGACTTTAGTTAGTGAGTAATGTTGCTGTTTGAGCATAAAAAACATCTGCAAAGTTACAACGCTCAAAGTTCAATGCAAAGAGAGATATTTTCTTTTACAGAAATCGCTTTTTAAGGACTACAACAAACGGCTGGTAGGGACTACAACAAGCTTCTTCCTGGGTTAGTGACATCACAAACCCCAAAATTTACATAAACCCCGCCCCCGAGAACACACAACAAAGGGGTGAGGCCATGTTGGGCTGCTATAGAGAAGAGGAAGAGTTGTTGTAGTAGAGTGTTGTTACCATGCCGTCATTTTACGCCTGACCGCTTCACAAACGAGGGTCAATTCAACGCTGGATTTGCACAAAAGATGAACATGACGGCACATGCTAGTCGATGAGTTGAATCAACTTCACAGCAACTACATAAATTTATCCACTAACCATTCAGAAACGTCCAGTTTCATTCTAAAAGTTGTAACTTCTTCCTGAGTCTCTCCATCAGTGTCGACTCCGGTTTGAACAATGTAAGGCTGAACACCGTTACTGACAATCCTCATTTTGGCTGCATGAGATTCTCCAGCTTTGTTGTTGTTGAGCAACCGAAGCACGAGCTGTTAAAGCTCCGCCATCTTCTGGAAAGTGGGCCGCAGCTCATTTGCATTTAAAGGGGCACACAAAAATGGCATGTTTTTGCTCACACCCAAATAAGGGCAAATTTGACAAGCTATAATAAATGATCTGTGGGGTATTTTGAGCTGAAACTTCACAGACACATTCCGGAGACACCAGAGACTTATATTACATCTTGTGAAAAAGGGTATAATAGGTCCCCTTTAAATCAAATCACTATTTCTCTGGCAAAAAAAAAAGTCAATGGGGCTTGGAAGTCAATGAGGCTTGGATATCAACATGAACAGATAAATGTATGCTATATACGGTTAACAAACCAGAGTAAATGTTATTTTATATAACTTGAGTTGAAAACACATATGAACAGCAGCATTTACCTTAAAGGAATATTTCACCCCAAAATTCTCTCATCATTTATTCTTGCTTATCTTCAAAAAACCCAAATGACAAACTGCTTGCATATGGTTTATTTACAGCCAAGAAGTTAGTACTGATGTTCTGGAAGAAAAAGGAGGCTCCCTGGCACCCTTTTATCTGTTATCTTGATGGAAACCCTGCGGCCCAATGCATCATTTTGTTAATGTAATGTTTTAACATTTCTTCATCCTACTTTGCAATTCAATGTAAACTTGTATAGGTAAAGAAATGTAATCTGTAAGATTGCAAATTCATTTCTAAAAGTTGTCGCCCGATAAAACTTAACTGAAAAAAAAACAAAAAACAAATGAGGATATTTTTAATGAAACCTGAAAGACTTTGAAAGTTCGTTACAATGAAAACATTGTTAATGTAATCCATATGAGTGGTTTAATCCATCTTCTGAATATGGTAAACGGAAGCTCAAATACAGTTGAGCTTCCATTTACCATATTTGATGTGCTCTATGTATGTGCGCTGCTGATCAATATTTATATGTGAATTAAAGTCTAAATTTAATCTGTTCATCATATAAAGTGATCGTGTCTCTTCAAAAGCAAGTTTCAGTAAAAATAGCCTATTTTCATTTGTGTTTTAAATATGAAAAAAAGTCTTATGGGTTTGAAATGGTATGAGGGTAATTCAATGATGACAGAATTTTCATTTGTGGGTGAATCGTCAATTTAAAGGTCAGGTATGTCATTATTGCACTACTGGTACCTATAATAGTATAATGAAGCAAAAATAATGACTGTTGCAAATTGGTTTTACAGGATTCTCCCCCATCTGATAACATAAAGGCACAATATATTTCATATGGTTAGTAATGTAAAGATTGAGCTGGAACAAACATCTGGGGAATATAGTGCAGTAATAATATCGATAATAAGTGAATTAACATTAAAGCTGAATCATATATTCTCAGATCAATTCTGAAGTGCATTAAGACCTTCCAGAGAAAGTATTGCATCAGAAAACCAATAAACATACGTGACGCCAAGATCTGATCCAAGTAATCAGAGAAACCATATTTCCCCTGACAGCTGTCACACTGAGCTTTGATTACATTTCTCTGATATTTAATTGACTCAGTAGGATGGTGTGAGTTTTGAACAAGGGAGCTGATTTTCTTAAAGGTATAGTTCACTTACATTAAAAACCTGTCACAAACTAATTTCATAAATAAAAGAGGAATAGACCAAAGTTGTTTTCACTGACAATATTGCCTTGAATTTGCAATTCAAATCTTGTTAACACTTTAAAAAATTGCAGTTTGGTGAATTGATGAAACTGCGAGAATCAATGAAGTTTGTGTACAGCATCTCTCCTGGTTTAAGGAGTAATATTGAAGATGAGTAGATGATGACACTTGTTTTTCATCTCTAATGTACATGGCTATGTTCATGGTTTTTTTTAAACACTTTACAATAACATTAACAACAACATTAGTTAATGAAAAATCATTCTAAACCATTTATTAATCTTAGTTAATGTTAATTTCAACATTTAATAATACATAGTATTTGTTAATATAATTGAATGGACCTGAGATAACATGAACTAACAATGAACTGTTGTACTTTTATTAAGTAATGATAACAATTATTAAATAAATACTATTACAAATAAATTGCTTATTGTTAGTTAATTTTGTTTAATAATAGGAAAAAGTTTGGAGAGAGAGTATATATCTGATGAATTGTTAAAAATAAGTTTATATCTTTATATCTCTAATGTGAAAAAGACAGTCAAGCATATTTTCATTTTTTCATATCCGTGAGTAAAGCTAATGTGGTGTTCCTGATCAAAAGAGATCCCGAGAAGATGGAACTGCACCCCTGGACAATTCTAATATTAATCAGGATAGCGGGAGACACGAGAAACGGGAGTTAGATCAGTCCGAATCAGAAATCGATGTAATAAAGAGGCAATGATGTCGTCAGTGAGAGAGAATATCACTGATCAACTGAATGATATTTGGTCTCAACAGGACAGAAGAATAAACCAGGCTGAAGTTAGGGCCATGCAGAAACTTGTGAATGCTGCTCTTATTTAGTTGTGCCACCACTGTTTAGTAACGTCATTTTATGTTCAGGGAAAACTGAAGTCAGTGTCAGTCACAGCGCCTTTTAATTGTTGTCTTGGATCCGGCAATTATTCATTTACAAATTACACAAACCTACACCACACATATACACACACACACCCTTCACTCAATTAAAAAGGGTGATAAATGTGGAGTTTGAAAGAGGCGTACACTCCGCTATAAATATGAATGAGTGATGCTCACAATGTGCTGAGTCATGTGTCTGCAGGCTGAGCTCCCATAGGACCACTAACAGAAAACTGCAGTGGAACACACACAGATATACAGACGCTGTGCACCATTACGAAAATATTATCTATCTGTCTATCTGTCTGCCTGTCTATCTATCTATCTATCTATCTATCTATCTATCTATCTATCTATCTATCTGTCTATCTAATCCGTCTGTCTGTCTGTGCTTGAAGTCAAATCAGACAAATCTGTTCTATATGGGACATCAGCAAGGAAGATGCTTGTGCTTTCAAAAGTGTTTGCCATCTAACACCTACATGATGAAAAGGATCTTCTGGAACAATGTGGTCTGGACAGATGAGTCAAAAGTTGAGTTGCTTGGCCATAATTTCAAACAGCATGTTTGATGAAAAAAACCTTGTGGCGGTGAGAGTGCTGAGAAAATCATGAGGCCATCTGTAAAACGTTGAAACTGAAACTTAACCCTTTATAGGGCACTCATTGAAATACTTGGAAATTCAAAATTTCAACCCTGGAGTGTTATTGGAGGTTATTACAAGACTTTTGAACTTTTGTGTCTTTAACAAAAATATTATTTTTTATGTTGTAAATCAAGGTCAATGAAGTTACCATATATGCACTCTAAAAAATGCTGGGTTAAAAACAACCCAAGTTGGGTTGAAAATGGACAAACCCAGCGATTGGGTTGTTTTGACCCAGCAGTTGGGTTAAATGTTTGCCCAACCT
>RJVU01046259.1:4410103-4422637 GCA_003731715.1 Anabarilius grahami | reverse complement strand
TAAACTTAATCTAATATTTATTTAGAAAAATCTTTTTTTATTTAGGAAATTTTTTTCTTTTTCTAGTGTCACAACCACTTGTGGTGCTGGCTAGTCTTCGTCCTTGTTCTCGTCATTGTTGTTGACATTGTCGTTGTGGTAGTTGTCGTTGTCGTCCTCAAGCTCCTCCACTGCAGGCCGCACACACTTCCTCTTGGCAGAGGGGCCCATGTCACTCGGGCATGGAGTGTCCAGATTGTGGGCAGGTGGGATGAAGTCAAGGTCTGCCACCTCATCGTCTTCCTCGTCGGAGCCCTCATCGTCATGACGGGGTCGGCTGGCACAACAACAATCAGCTTCTTTCCATAGAAGAGCCGAGTAGACAGCTGCAAAAGATTTTTGAGTTTTTGTTTTTGAGTCAATTTCAAGCCCACTTTGAGTTATTTGTGAAGGAAAACAGTAACAATGAAGTGTAGATCTACTAAAAACAAAGAATATTGACATATAAATTGTAAATATATAATAAGAAGTGAAAAATAGCACTAAGTACTGGTGGTACCACTTATTTTAGCAGTAATAAGGCCCACAGTAAAAAAAAAAAAACACCAATATGTGCCATAATAATATAAACTGGGTTAGCAGTAATAATTATAAAAATAATAATAACTGTTATATGTTAAACATATTTCATTATTTATGGATTGATAATTTTAATAAATGGTTTCACTCTGGATCACATATTGTTGACATCCAATGCAATAATGAGTACTATTGTCCTACATTATAATGCATTAAGTGAAAAATAGCACTATAAGTATGGTGGTACCACTTATTTTAGCAGTAATGAGGCTCACAGTAAAAATAAACACCAATATATGCTATTTAAGTATATTAAAAAATGTTTAAAAAGTCATAAAACTGATCAAACTTATACATATTTCACTATTTATGGCTTGATCATTTCAATAAATGGTTTAAGTTTCCCACTGGATCACTGAATAATGTTATACAAACCTGTGGCAACATTCAATGCACTATTAAATACTATTGTCCTATGTTATAATGCATTATTTGTAAAAAATAATAATAATAATAATAATAATTAAGTGTGGCTTAATCCAGTGGTTTCCAAACCTGTCCTGGAGGACACCCAGCACTGCACATTTTGGATGTCTCTCTCATCTAACACCTGATTCAACTCATCAGCTCATTAGTAGAGACTGCAAGACCTGAAGTAGGTGTGTCAGATACAAAATGTGCAGTGCTGGGGGTCCTCCAGGACAGGTTTGGGAACCACTGGCTTAATAGATGCATCGGGTGTATGTCTAAAAATGGATATGCTGTCACTTGCGCTAGTCTTACCTGAATGGGGCCTATGATCTAATATGATCATGGCATTTTTCATGCCACAACGTTCACTAATTTCTATAAATCCTATGCAAACAACATCTATCTCAACATTTAACACAACTATTCAACCATATAATGTGTGAGTTTCATAAACTTACCATTGTTCGTTTCGATGCTATTTCAGTATTTGTGGGAGTAGGTAGGCGGCGGCGCGTAGATCCATACTTCACAAATTCTGACGCTGAAGTTTGAAACGCCCCGGGCAACTCCTGATTGGTCAGATGCAATGATGTCACTATCTGTGACATAGACTGATATCCGTTGATTGACTGAGAGATATCCATATGCTTATACGAGATCACGGAGAGGCATGTAAACGCGATTGTGAATGTTCGATTAAGTTACCAAATATGGTTCTTCGCCCGATAAAGGGTTAAAGGATTAGTTCACTTCAGAATTAAAATTTCCTGATAATTTTCTCACCCCCATGTCATCCAAGATGTTTATGTCTTTCTTACTTCAGTCAAAAATAAATTAAGGTTTTTGAGGAAAACATTCCAGGATTTTTCTCCATATAGTGGACTTCACTGGGGTTCAACGGGTTGAAGGTCCAAACGTCAGTTTCAGTGCAGCTTCAAAGAGCTCTACATGATCCCAGACGAGGAATAAGAGTCTTATCTATCGAAATGATCTGCCATTTTCTAAAAAAAATTTAATTTATATACTTTAACCACAAATGCTCGTCTTGCGCTGCTCTGTGATGCGCCACGCATTACGTAATCACATTGAAAAGGTCACACGTGATGTAGGCAAAAGTACCGCGGAAGAGCAAAAAAACTCCATCTCATTTTCTCCTTCAACTTCAAAATCGTCCGACATCGTTGTTTTACCTTTTTTTGTAAAGGGCGTTTGACTTAGTCTTTGCATATTCGCTTTGTAAACACTGGATCGGTACTTCCACCTACGTCACGCGTGACCTTTCCAACATGATTACGTAATGCGTGGCGCATCACAGAGCAGTGCAAGATGAACATTTGTGGTTAAAAAGTATATAATTTTTATTTTTTTTAGAAAATGACTGATTGTTTTGCTAGGTAAGACCCTTATTCCTCGTCTGGGATCATGTAGAGCTCTTTGAAGCTGCACTGAAACTGTTGGTAACCGCTGAAGTCCACAATATAAAGAAAAATCCTGGAATGTTTTCCTCAAAAACCATAATTTCTTTTTGACTGAAGAAATAAAGACATAAACATTTTAGATGACATGGGGGTGAGTAAATTATCAGGAAATTGTAATTCTGAAGTGAACTAATCCTTTAAATGTGGGCCTTTCGACATGATAATGAAATGAGTAGTATACCCGAATTTGTAGTAGGGTATAATAACGGGGCTAAAGGTGCACCAGGGGCGCATCTGTGCTTAATTTTTTTAATCTTTAGTTTTTCATAACAGAGAGATTATAGGGGGGAAATTTGTATAGATTTATGTAGCAAATGGCATAATATAAAAAAATATTTAGATACAATTACTGAATATATTTTGAGACAAAGATCTTGTATGATTTTCAATTTTGTTCAACAGCTTTTCAATAGTTGAATAATATGTAAAAGTATGGTATTTGGGGTAAAAAGGCAACAATTTACATTTCAGTAATTGCTGGATGATTTAACATTTGTTTACATGAAATGAATAGATTCATATCAATATAATGTATTAAGTTGGGTGTCAAACTTTGAGATAATCACCAGATTTCAGATTTGTAATGAAACCATCATATTTAAAAAAAAAATATATGATTTTAAACATTTAATAAAAAATATTTATTGTTACATATTAAATTATTATGGGATATCCTTCAAAGTTTTCAGAATCATTACATTTTAAATATATTTCATGACAGTATATACTGATGGAACAAAAATTATATTCTTTTTCAAAATAAACAGAAAATAGAAAAAAATTTTGCTGAAGTGCTTGTTTTCGAACAAGTACTTGTTTTGAGAGGAATACTTCACCCATCAATACTGTCAGCACTGTGTATGTGATCTGTTCCAATGAACAAGTGATGTGGAGTGAATTCATTCAATATTATCTGGCCATCCATCCATCCAGATACCATAATGATAAGCACATGATGTAGTATTTATGCTACCTATTATTGACAAGTCCATCAGCTGCAGTAAGCATTATCTGCTTGAGAATTGATGATCGTGATGCTTAGCTCAGCACTGAGGACTCCTGGATTGCTGTTTAACTATTTCAGTGACATGAGAGCACTACACATGAAGTGGAAAATATCAAGTTTCATTCATTTAAATGTTGATGAAACATATATTTGAGAAACATGTAAACAGTTTTACTGAGAAGACTGAGATGAGGCTAACTGCAATGTAAATAATCAGTTTAAAATATTAAAAAAGTTCAATCTTTTAAGATGTAATGTAAAAGGTAACTTTCCTGACAAACACAATAACACTAGGGATTTGACTTAAACTTGAGCTGATGACCATGTGTGAACAGCTTGAAACCCTTCTTCATAGGTTGTCTATGAAAGCCTTCAATCAAATTATCACAAAAATGTAATTTTAATTACCTCATCTGTCGACGTGATGTGTGAATTGCAGACCTGGTGCAAACATATCCACATCTCTATGATCAGATGGTTTCTTAACTGCTGTTTTCTCACCGCTGCCATTTTGTTGTGTGTTTATTACTGAGAGAAAAGCGCGCGCAGCACATATTTACATATTCATCTAACCGTCGCTCTCAGCAGCTCTGATGGCGTCGGGTTATTCTTTAAAAGTATGTTGCTTAAAAGGTATTTCCAACTTCGTTTTACTTCTAATAAGCGAAGAACGAACAGAACTTCGCCGTGAGTATAGAGGATATTCGTCGACGTCACTTTCCCGCCGAAAACGCGCTCCCTCAGCTGGACTGAGTGGCAAAAGAACCTGCTGCGTGACTGGATTTAATAGAGGAAACTGCGAAAACGCGAGTAAAACAAACGAATTACACTAAAGTTTGGACTCGAAAGTGTTCCTTATGACATGTCAAATAAACCTAATCCATGGATATTGACATGCAGCCAGGAATCGTGTTTCCTGACATTTATATGTGCTTGATTTGACGCCGGGGAAATACAAAAAGCAAATCTGCCTGTTAATATTTTATATAACTACAATATAGGTAGGTTTAAATCCGCATAATCACTTATATCAATGTTATATCGTCATATTGTCCAGCCCTAAATCATGTATAGTTTTATAGTATAGTTTTTGTTTTTAAAAACACCAAATTATGCAGAATGTAAGATGGAAAATATTTAATTGATGAGTTGTCAACATAATATATAACAATACAATATATACGGTATGATTTTACCTCAAAATCCAACAATTTGACACAAAATGATAACTGCAAAACATGTTTCTCTGCTGGAGTCCAGCTGTTTCTGTGAATTGCAGTGATCCATATGCTTCTTTTCTGTGGTTTTCTGCATTTCTTTTTTAAATATATACCTCAGGTTTTGTGTCAAAGCTATTTGTTCAGTCAATCACGAAGCTCTTTCCCGTTTTGGATGTGTTTTGTGTGTTTTTTGCGACATTCACGCTGAAAACCAATGCTGCCGCTCAGTGTTTTGCCACTCAGTGGGCGTGACCGCAGTCGTAACGGTCGACGGTGACGTCACGTGCATACCCTCGGGGCCTTGAATCTCGTTCAGTCTCTTGTACGTTACGTGTGCACGAGCAGGAAGTTGCTGGCTGCAGTTCACTTAACGGCCACAGGTGTCGCTAATAACAAGGGTTTCTGAATTCTACATATAGTGCATTTCATAACACACATAATTTCAAAGCAGAAAGTAATACTGTTATATATTAATACCTTGATGCTTTAAAGGGGCTAAATTATGCACTTCATGTGCAGCAAGCATCAACTACTGTATGCGTATGTGCCAAATGTTAATGAAAACAACAGTTTATTTAACAAGTTATTCAAGCTGGATCTGTTCCAAAAGCAATTGCTTTAAATTTTAAAGGGCTGCCCTTGCAAAAACGTTTTATTTATGGCAAACATATGCTAAATTTTTGGCAACTCTGCTGCAAACAGTTTGCCTCCTCCAATGTTCATAGAAGTTTACAACAAGAGTTTGGTGAAACATCATTTGTAACACTGAAAACAGCAGCCTGCAAAAACCCACTGAACATTGCATATACAGTAAAGTGCACCAATGCAAAGCCAGTTGCAATGTCCGACTTCATACATCATTTACAATCCTAAAGTTCTATAAAGTTAATTGTTAGCTGGCAACTGTCAAAAATGAAATGTGATCCACAATACTGTGAGAAGCCAGTTGGCTTAGCTGGACTCAACCACACTAGTTCATAAAGAAGTTGCAACAACAAATGCAATCCGAAAAAATTAATAATAAATAACACTGTCAGCATTTTGATTTCAACACTTGCACATTTGTCTCTCTAAACCACAAAGGAAAATATTAATATAAGCATGTTAAAACAATCAAAAAAACATGCATGTTTGCATTAGATGTGAAAATACATGACAATCAGTTAGAAAATGTTGTGTGTGTGTGTGTGTGTTGTATGCACCATTGCTGAAAGAATTAACGAGGTAATGTGTATACAGTGATAGACAAGACAAATAGATGGTGAAAATGTCTTGCTCAAGGGAAGCACAAAGCAATAATTCTCCATCACATAGCATATAAATACTTCTTAAGGAGCATGGAAAGAAAAAGATGCAAAAAAAAAAAGAAAAGAAATGCTGGCTCAGCACAAGCTGAGAACATAACTGAATGCATATATGTATAATTGTGTAACAGAAAGAGAGTGTTCCATCAAGGTTTTCAAAGCACAATATTATAGCAAACTGCACAAAACCTGTCTTGAAAAGGTAAAAAGCAGTAACTGTATACGCTTTGACTGAAATCACATTTCGTATCTCCTGTAACTGAGGGGTTTGGCTTATGCTCAGATTCATTAAAAAGCCGTTTCTCTCAGTATCAGTGGTCGTAGTTGCTGCATCAGTGTAAACCTACAAATACATCTCAAATCAATCACAACTTTAAGCAAGAATTGTAACTTAATCCACAATGGAAGTGTGAGACTATAAAAGGACAATCCAGTGAGTGTGAGAAAAAATAGTGCAGAGGATTTCAATAGCCTTATATAAGAAGAAGTTATGTACGTAACACAAGATATCCTAAAAACTGTACATTTAAGCGCTGCCCGTGTATCTGTTGCGACCCTTTTTGAAGCCCTTGCATTTGATTGCTGCTATTCTAAATGCCTTTTAAATGACTTGAGATACGCCTAACCATAAATATTAAAATGATGCAAGGAAAAGAAATACGTGTGTGTGGCAGAAACGAAACAGTTCACTGCAGGTGTTCAAACACTCGACACTTTGCATTCTATCTCACTAAAAAAAGAATAGCTACATGGTTATATGTGGCTGGAATTCATAAAAAACAAAAACAATTAGTCAGTTATTAAGAGATGATGTATTAAAAGAGGAGGAAGTAACTTTTTCATCAGGAACAAATCACTTGGCCTATAGATACACCTCATTATGAAAGCTGACAGCCAAAGAAGTGCTTTCTATATTGAACACAAACGGGAGAAAGAGAGATTACTGATTTGATCCCACCGCAGATCATAAGCACCCTTCTCAGCAAGGTGCTGTAATATGAAACTCTGCAGTGAAAATGGTTTATAAGTGTTCGAGCTAAACAGCAGCACGTCTCCATGCAGACGAGCAGAAAGAAAGTGCAACAAACCCTACTGACATCAACGTCTTTTGCTACCAGTCTAAAGTGCATCTCAATGAAGCATTGTTTGATTTTAAGAGAGAAAACGCACAATCTTTTGTTTCTATACGCATGTGATTGTTAGAATAGACTGGTTTTGCTCTTCTTTAAGTGAACAAGACTATGTGCATGTATACTAAAGCTTTAAACTTTGCAAGTCTGCTTAGCTCAGCAGTAAGGTCGCATTGTTTTGAGTTTTATCTTATCGGCACCTCTGCATTTTCTGGTGTATTCACAGTGAATATAACTGTAGTAATTTAATATACATTTCTTAATATATTTCAGTTAGCATTCCATTTAATAATTCATTTTTTTAAAAATAAATAAGAGCTATAAAAATATTACGGGAGACTTGTTTTGAGTAAAACAAACATATTTGTAGGTACTGTGGCACATTATTGCACTTTTCTTTTTCTTTTTTTTTGCTTTTTTTTCAGCCTGTTATAGATTGAATATAATTTGAATTATGTAATATAAAATCTATTTACATGCACTTAAATTAATTATATTAATTTAAATAAAATGTTTGCGTTCATACTATTTTCTATGCACAAAATAATACGTTTAAAAATAAAAATCTACATGCAATTATAACTTTGCTGACTTTTAGAGTTTTTATTTCTCTTTTTGATATATATATATATATATATATGCAGTGTTGGTTAAGTTACTCAAAAAAAAGTAAATATACTAGCTGCTAATTACATCTTCATCGGTGTTAGATGTTAGATTACTGTACACTGTAAAAAAATTATTTCCATGATTTGTCATCACAACATTTTTTTTTCAAATCAACTTATCTGAACCACAATTAATGTGGTTCAGATAACATAATATTTTGAGTTTCTGTTGATTAAACCAATCGCCTTCATTGCATTAACTCAAATTTTTTAATTCAATGAACTCAAAATTTTAAGGCAACCAGGTAACTTACTTTTTTAAGTTAAACCAACAATTCTTTTTTTACTCTAATTACTCTCTTTAAGAAGTATACAATACAAGGATGGACATGAAACTGTTCTTTTAATTCTTTCAAATAAATAATAAAAAAAATTGCATAAATTATTTTTAAACTGGCCAAAGGGAGAAGTTTACATTAAATCGCATACATCAGATGTTACATTTTGATATTGTTTTATATAGAATTGTTCTCTATACAGTAGCTATTTATTGCAATCAGAACTGTAAATCTCTTACTTTACTTTTTCAAGGGAAAAGTAATTAAATTAGCCTACAGCAATTAATTACTTTGTAATGAGTTACACCTAACACTGTATATATATATATATATGTACTAAAATTCAAACTCTTGCAAGACTGATTTACATATCTACACCTTCTCTCGTTTTTCAGGCCCAACAGTATGTATAGATTAAATGCAATTATTTAATGTACTTTAAATGCATTGTAATTTAACTGAAATGTTTTCTTCTGTGAATATAATAACCATTCATTTGTGCACCCATGTGATAATGATGCCAGACTCTGGTGTTGAGCTGTTTTGTTCCAGCGGACCATCATCACGGCGTACTTCTCACCTGTGCATGCACGTGTTAACAGCAGCGGATGCGTGTTATGCTGCTGCCATCCCAGCATTAATACCGTACTGCTGTCCCCCTCCCTTCCTTCCGCTGTCAACTTATCCCTCTTCCCTACCTTGCGCTTTTTATCCCGCGAGCGGCTCCTTTTCTTCGCCTTCTCCTCCTCTTTCTCCTTCCTCTCTTGTTCGGCGAGAGCCTCTAAATCCTTATTCTTGCGCAGATGTTTGGCGGCTTGTGCCATAGTGCCGTGAACAGCGGGCGAGCGCCGTGACGGGCTGAGATGGCTCTGTAGCTCCGGTGATGGATGCTGGTGTGGATATGATCTCTGTTCCTCTCATGCAGTCCTGCAGCACTGGAGTGAGCGCGTGTGTCCCGTCTCCCTCTCTTCTCTGTCTCTCTCCTCCGCTGCAGCACTAGTTAGTCAGGCAGACAGACCTGAGAAGGCTTCATTGAGAGGGATACTGCTGCAGCACTGCGCACCTCTCTCTCTCTCTCTCTCTTTTTCTCTCTCTCTCTATCGCCAGTATTCTCTTGTGTCTTTTCTACGTCGATCTCTCACTCTCCTCACGCCACTCCTCTTGTGGAATTCATCCTGCACACTTTTCCCCTCATACATGCACCTTCTTGTGTTGCATTCTCTCTGCTTGGTGTCCTATCTGAGGCAATATTATGATACACACAGAGATGGAAGCTTTTGGTGGGCTCTGGGACCTTCATAAATCAATTCTGACTGCAGAAAACCCATATGGCATTACCAGTGACACTGAACACTCTAGTGGGTTCGGAATGGACTTTTACAATTGAACCGAATACTTCAATCTAACATAATTTAAGACTTTATTTCATACACTCTATGGAGTAAAGGTTCCAAAAGGGGAGTTGCAGCAATGCTATAGATAGAAGAACCATTTTTGGTTCCCCAAAGAACCTTTCAGTGAACCACTTTTTCATCATCTGAAGATCATTTTAATAATCTAAAGGAGCTTTTCCAGTATAAAGAACCTTTTGTGCAATGGAAAGTTTCTATGGATGTTAATGTTTCTTCATGGAACCATCAATGCTAATAAAGGACCTTTGTTTTTTAGAGTGAACCAGTATGTAACTAAATAAAATTGTGACATATGGACAATTCATTTGATATGTGCCTGGTTAGAGGACTTTCTGGTCAGAGCTTCCCCAGCTGATTCTGGTTCCTTCCAAGGTTTCTTCTTAAAGGGCAACTATTATGCCCCTTTTCACAAGATGTAATATAACTCTCTGGTGTCTCCAGAATGTGTCTGTGAAGTTTCAGCTCAAAATACCCCACAGATCATTTATTATATTGTCAAATTTGCCCCTATTTGGGTGTGAGCAAAAACACGCTGTTTTTGTGTGTGTCCCTTTAAATGCAAATGAACTTCTGCTCAGAGGGCGGAGCTTTAACAGCTCGCGCTTCGGTTGCTCAACAACAACAAAGCTGGAGAATCTCACGCAGCCAAAATGAGGATTGTCAGTAACGGTGTTCAGCCTTACATTGTTCAAACCGGAGTCGACACTGATGGAGAGACTCAGGAAGAAGTTACAACTTTTAGAATGAAACTGGACGTTTCTGAACAGTTAGTGGGTAAATGTGCTGGACTTTGCAAATAAACATAGCGTTTTAATGTCTTGTCTTTACAGAAAACGCACACAGTTTTTCAAGACAATCACCTTTTACACTGCTCTTTACAAACGTGTCGTTATAAAGTATAAGGTTTAAAATAGACGACAGACATCTGTTCTCTAAGACAGCAATAGCTTTAGCCACATTTGTTGTGGAACCGGCTAACAGACACATCGACTGAAATGGCGATTTGCTCAAAAATCATAAAAAATAAACAGTGTGACACTTACTACTTCTGGAGGATCATGAACAGTTTGTACAGATCCATTCTTGAGTACCAACTTTTTAGCAAAGCCTGCCTTGTATTGCCCCTCGTTCACAAAGCAGTCTGGAGTGAAATGATTTACGCAGACATATACGAATTTAGGTAGATTTTGGGGTGCATTACATTAAACAAACAAAAATGTATCCACTGTGTCCTCGGTGGCTCAGATGTTGGGAGAAAATGAAGAGTATTATGTTCAGTCTTACATCCAACAACAGAACACCGGGATTGCTTACGAGACATTGTTGACGCTACAGCTGCTCAAGCACGGAGAAAATGGCGGAAAGCGTACAACTCAAGGGTGAGGGTGGAAATGATTGTAATGCAGGACTGTCAGTCAGCAGCTGTGGGCGGGGCCTGAGCAGTGTGACGTCACTCTGCTCAGAGAATCAAAACAGCATGTCTAACTTGACTGCTTTGGTTTAATGGGATTAAAAAAAGGAGTGGGTAGATTTTTATCATTATAGGGTGGTTGTGTTCACACACTGCCAACACACATTTATGTCCAAACACCATGTAAAAGAGGATTTTGCATAATAGGTGCCCTTTAAATATCTTTTCTTGCCAGTCTCCACGGTTTCTTTTAGTGGCACTATTTTCTGTAAAGTTGTTCTGAAACAATAAGTATTGTGAATAATAAAACTGACCTGACATGATTAATACTGTAGGCATTGAAGCCGTTGTATGCTCTGCGCACCACAGTCTCTTAAAATAAAAGCATGTTTAAAACGCTCATCAAAGATCGCTCCCTCATTCCTCAGCCCCCCTCCCTTTATCCAATAATGCAGCGAGGAGAAACCATGTGGACATGGATACAGGATTTGTGTATGTGTGCGCAGACACGGACATTTTGTACAGAAATGGAACAAAACCGTGTAGGACCGGGACACAGAGCTGTTAGCCAGTGGAAAGGTTTCCTTTGGGATAGTCGTGCGGGGGGAGGGAGCTTCTTTTGTTTTTCGCTTTCAGACAGCATCTGCAGTGTGTATCCTGGAAAGCCTGCACCTGTTCTTTCTTTTCTCTCTCCCATAAAATAGCTCTACATCTCTCTCCAGTCCTACTGCAATATTGCTGATGCAAGCAAAAACAGACTTTAATGACTCACACAGCCCCTTCCAAATGTTCCAAGCTCTTAAATGTAAAGGAATTTGATAAGAATGTAAGCAAAACCAAATTTCAGGAGGTGAACATGATTTCACCAAGTACAACATGTTCCTGGATCGACATCTTTGTTGATCCTGGAACAACATTCCAATCAACCAATCAGATTTGAGGGACAAGTTTACAGTTAATGTCAAGTTTAGGCTTACAGCCAGGGTTAGGTGCTTCTACCAATGCTATTCATCTATCATTTCTTTCTGATTTTAGGGATAAGTTATGTTTAGGGCAGGACCGTAACCAGCATAGACATTGAGGGGGACAAGCCCCCTATAATATAATATTTTATATTTTTGATATTCCATTATGCACAGCTCTGTTTGTTGTTAGGATGACAAAAAAAGTTTTAAAAGTAAAATTTTTAGGCTGGTTGCCTCACCGGTCTAACAGCGCTCATCACTGTCAGAATGAGTGAGCTGGCCAATCAAATCAAAGAAGGCGGGGCTTACTGTTCACAGTAGACGAGTGCGAATTCCAATGCGACGCTTTTGTTTTTGCGGTGTAAGAGTATGTGGTGAATAATTAGCTAAACATTTAATATTTGACAACTGTTTTACGATTGAAATATTCATGGACCGACAGTATAATATCCAGTGATGCAAACTACTCAACATTATTATGAAATTTTGAATTGAAAACATGCTATTATTTGATTAATATGATATGATTAATGCAATTCATCACAAAATGTGATGAGACAAGAAACGTTTTGCGTTTGACATATCAGACATACAAATAAAAAATTACCCAATAACACCCCCCCCCCCCCCCCC
>RJVU01046259.1:4395075-4410030 GCA_003731715.1 Anabarilius grahami | reverse complement strand
ATATTTGCATGCCCTATAATGTGACATGCTGATCTTCTAAAACCATTTTAAAAGGGTGTTTGATTATGATTTCATTTTTTAAACTTTAGTTAGTGTGTAATGTTGCTGTTTGAGCATAAACAACGTCTGCAAAGTTACGACGCTCAAAGTTCAATGCAAAGGAATATATTTTCTTTTAAAGAATTCTCTGTTTAAGGACTACAACAAATGGCTGTTAGTAACTACAAGAAGCTTCTTCCCGGGTTAGTGACATCACCAACCCTAAAATTTACATAAACCCCGCCCCTGAGAACACGCAACAAAGGGGGTGAGGCCATGTTGGGCTGCTTTAGAGAAGAGGAAGAGTTGTTGTAGTAGAGTGTTGTTGTCATGCCGTCATTTTACGCCGGACTGCTTCACAAACGAGGGTCAATTCAACGCTGGATTTGCACAAAAGATTAACATGACGGCACATGCTAGTCGATGAGTTGAATCAACTCCACAGCAACTACATAAATTTATCCACTAACCATTCAGAAACGTCCAGTTTCATTCTAAAAGTTGTAACTTCTTCCTGAGTCTCTCCATCAGTGTCGACTCCGGTTTGAACAATGTAAGGCTGAACACCGTTACTGACAATCCTCATTTTGGCTGCGTGAGATTCTCCAGCTTTGTTGTTGTTGAGCAACCGAAGCATGAGCTGTTAAAGCTCCGCCCTCTTTTGGAAAGCGGGCGTGAGCAGCAGCTCATTTGCATTTAAAGGGACACACACAAAAACAGCACGTTTTTGCTCACACCCAAATAGGGGCAAATTTGACAAGCTATAATAAATGATCTGTGGGGGATTTTGAGCTGAAACTTCACAGACACATTCTGGAGACACCAGAGACTTATCTTGTGAAGGTCCTCTTTAAACAGCAGTTTGCTCATTCTTTTATAATTATGATGCACAAAGCTCTTATGACCTCATATAAACTGAGACACAAAATGGAATATTTGTGTTTTTTAAAAAAACAATTTGTCACTCGGTGACAAATGGTGAAATTCTAACCCAAAATTGAATATATAGTGTAATTTACTGCTCACCCTTGTCATGGCCACAGAGGATATATCAATATCTAAATTGTACACCTAACAATTATTATATAATATAATAAAATATGAATATTACTGTTTTGGTAACTTGATAGGCTATTTAATTTTTAATATTCTCACTGCCTGGCTTTGCTGCTACTGAGTCTACATTTTTGTTTTGACCTCACAGGCTTCTTTTCTCCCTTGCAGTGATGGGCTATAGCAGTGAGATACAGACACGCGTGAACTTGAATGGACTTTGGAAGCAAACTCTGCCCAAAGCACCACCATGCTTTTGCTGTCATTACTGAATGCTTTGGATGTCAAGAGTTGTTTGGGACTTCTTCTCGTATCGTTGCTAATTTTTGATTTTTGGAAGAGTAAGAATGCGCCAAACTTTCCACCAGGACCATGGGGTTTTCCGTTTCTTGGCAACGTTTTCATGGATTTCGACTTTCGTGCGATGGATGAGGTCAGTTTCAGTCTTATTTCTTTCACACACGTTAAAGAATAGCTAATAAAGACGCTTTCTGAAGCCTTACTTGCTGAAATGTATGTCAATATATCAGAGGACTGGCGCAATCTGACCGTGGGAACAGAGACAATAAAGCTTTTGCCAGACACTGTTTATTTAGAGAACTCGCAGTTCTAGTTGCGCTGAAAACAACCGTGACATGCGTGAATGGCGAAAACACAGTTTTTCTTTGAGTTAGTTTGTTGGGGTTGAAGTGTTTCTAAAGTCATCATACAGACGCCTAACCACTAAAGCGCTTTACACACGTTGTTTTGTGCAGTATTAGCAAAACAATTCCCTTGACAGTATAGGCCTAGACAATTGCACGATCTGAATTTCTGAAAACTCATACAAAGAGCGAATTTTTATTATAGAAGAAACGCAAATTGGCATTGAACCTGAAACTCTTTGCAGCTGGACGCTATTGCAATTCATTCATTTTAGAGTTGAAGGAATTCTGTTATTGTGGTAAAGTGACCCTCGTGATTGTATTCACATCAAATCATAAAGTACTGTACTTGCAGATGAAATAATACACCTATACATATGGATGAAATAAAAGACAACTTAAAAGAGTAGTTACTTGACTGTTTCTTAACACTTCAACTTTCACTTTGTAATCATGTCAGTCAAAAGTTTTACTTTAAGTACATTTAAAATCATGTCTTAATCTTTAAACTGTAGTGTTAATCAGTATTACATTTAAAGTTCATGCATTAATATGTACAGTACTAAATTGCAACGTTATCATTATTAAAAATGTGTAATTACATACATATTTAAACTCATGACACAAGTTTCATTTGAAATGTGTAATGTTTTGTTGGAATCAGTTATTTGATTGTGGATCTCATTGCATGCAGTTGACTGAAACTAGAAGAAATACGCAAAAATTAAAACATAAAAACATAAAACATAAAAGTTCACTTAAAACCAGATCCTATAGGAAACTGCTATATGGGTTGTTGATGTGACATGGCATTTTTACCGTCACACAAGATAAAAATGAATATAATTAGTATTGTCATCATTTAAAATGCAGTAAATGGTTAAACATTTCTTTGTCTAACATGGACCTGTTAATATAAAAACTGCTTTGTTGTTAGATTTTTTTTAATTATTGAAGCAAATCTTAAAATTGTCCTATAGTGTGACTGTCTCAATAAATTACAGCTTTTATAAATAAATAAATTTTAAAAAAAAAGCATGCAAATGTTAATAAATACCTCAGGCATAATTTTACAAGTGTCTATTTTAGTCATTTTTTTCATCCATATATTTCAGCTGAGGAACTTGATACATTTTGTCACTGAAAACCACGTCCTCCGGTGTGACACCACATTCCACTGACAGGTTTAATTAGTTGAAGGACCCCATTCAAGATCATGTTACTGAAGCCCCCTGTGAGTTACATAAATCTTTTTGTAGATTTTTTGTCTCAGAATTGTTCAAATATTTAGCAAAAAATTTTGTTGTCCTTTGGTGCGACACTCCTATATTCTTAATTATTGCTATGTCACACCATAGGACACATTTCAGTAAAAATTATTAAAAAACATTGAAAGAATTGACAAAGTTAGGGACCCCTTATATTTTCTCAAACAAAAAAATGTATCTTTTCTTCAAAAGTGGTGTTTTACAAAAAAAGTATTTTTCACTGCTTATTTCACTGCAACTACCCATTATGCAAAGGGATAATGATAACTAAACTAGACAGGTGTAGGGAAATCAAAAACATGGAAAAACAGGAAATGATTCAACAGGAAATGAACAGAGACAGTACGGGACAAAATAATGTCAAATTAAGAGTCCATGGAAATTAAAATAACAAATAAAGATTCTACCAAAAATGCACTCTAAAGTTTATTTAATTGCATTTAAATAAATTTAAACTATGTATATTTTAATTTAATTTGTTTATCATGCAGGTGGCTGCAAAATTTGGCAACATTTTCAGCCTCAGAGTGGGTTATGACAAGATTGTGCTGGTATCTGGATATGAATGGGTAAAGGAGGTTTTGGTGAAACAAGGAGACTACTTTCTGGACCGGGCCATGTCTCCTCTTTTTAAAGAAGTATTTCAAGGAAATGGTGAGTGTTTCTTGTGTCAGAATATTAGATTAGTACACCTAAACCTAGTCACTCCACTCTCAGGTTTTTCAAAGGTCTTCAAATCCAGTGAATTATGAGGCTACAAGTCAATTAGCTGGCTAATTGTTTAGAATACATTTTTTATGAATTTTCCAGGCATTTCTTTGAACAGTGGATACAAGTGGAGGAAGCAGCGGCATTTTACTGCCTTTCACCTAAAGGCCTTTGCTGAAGGCAAAAATGCTTTGGAGCTTCACATTCAACAAGAATGCGTCTTTCTGTGTCAAACCTTTGAGGAAGAACAAGGTGTGGTGTTATATTTACCCCTGGTTCTAGTACTGTTTTATAATTATTTTGGAATTTTGGCATGAAATTATATTCAATGGTGTCAATGATGAATGCAAATAAGATTTGAGAGATTTGAGACATTATCTATTCTTTGCTTATAATATAACAATATTATCACTTGACAGGATGCCCTTTCAATCCTCATGACACTCTGAACAATGCCGCTGCTAATGTAATTGGATGTTTTGTATTTGGGAAATGTTTTGACTACAACTTCACTGACTTCCAGAACCTACTTCTAAATTCAGACTCCATATTCATAGAAAATATTCCACAAATCCAGGTACTTTTTCACTGTTCCTTCTGTGAAATGTGGTTTTGTTTTTCCAAATACACTTATTTGAGCTATTCATAAATTATTAGACATGCTTACTAGTTTTTAGTTTGAATCAGATTATGTGAAATAAGATGATGTTAATGCTAATTTTCTGTTTTAATATATTTTTAGTTCTATAATGCATTTCCTGGTCTTGCTGAACGTTTCTATGGATCACATAAGACTATTCAGTCAAACTACACAAAGCTAACAGCCTTCATTAAGAAACAAATTGAAAAACATAAGAAGGATTGGGATCCTTTTGATCATCGTGATTTCATAGATGCCTACATTGAAGAGATAGATAAGGTAAGATAATGAAGACTTTTCACTTTCACTAGCAAGCATTATAACTTCATTTTTTTCACTTAAAGTCGACATTAAATGGTGTTCACAACCCATTTTAGGGGTTGAAAAATTAGAGAAAGGAAAGTCACTGTAAAGGTCAAATAAAGTTATATGTTGTTATTTCAAAGTTATATAGGTTATATTTTTGCGGTCGTTCTCAATTCACCGCCTCAACCCAGCAAGCGGAGGAGAAGGATGTTTCCTCTCACTTCCCAAATCCCAAATACTTCTCAAGTCCGGTTGTCCTGGAGGACCCAACTCCGTTGGTCTCAAGTCTCGTGGTCCAAGAGGACCTGACTCCAGTGGTCTCAAGTCAGGTGGTCCTGGAGGACCCGACTCTGGTGATCCCAAATCCACTGGTCCAAGAGGAACTGACTCTGGTGGTCCCAGAGCTCCTAAGTCCAGTGGTCCCGGATTACCCGTCTCCAGTGGTCCTAGAGGACCTGACTCTCATGGTCCCAAATCCACTGGTTCAAGATGACCTGACTCCAGTGGTCCCAGAGCTCCTAAGTCCAGTGGTCCCAGATTACCCGTCTCCAGTGGTCCTAGAGGACCTGACTCTCATGGTCCCAAATCCACTGGTTCAAGATGACCTGACTCCAGTGGTCCCAGAGCTCCTAAGTCTGGTTGTCCCAGAGGACCCGTCTCCAGTGGTCTCAAGTTCAGTGGTTCTGGAGGACCCGTCTTCAGTGGTCCCAAGTCCGGTAGTCCCTGCTCATCCAGCTGTACCAGAACATCCCGCTCTCCCAGTCACGGCCAAGGGGGCCATCCTTTCCCTCTATACCACCATGGACTATACCAACAGGACTGTGTTTTAGCCAGTCCTGCCACTTCCTGCCTAAACTGTGTTTCCCCCCCACAGGGTAATTTTTGTTTTTGTTTGTTTTTGGCATCTAAATAAAGCCCATCATCATTGCCTGAGTCCTTGCCTCTTCCCTTCACCCGAACTTGACAATTTTGCCTTTTTTGCCAAAAAAATGTTGTCAATGTTTTGTTCTTCCCTCATATTTAAAATCTTTTTTACAAATTTTAAATTATTTTCCTTATATTTTGATGGTTTAATCAAATTTGTAGGGTCATTAAAAACAAATATCCCCTCATCACTTTCGGCCACTATTGTATGCTTTGATAGAATTCTTGGTACTGAATTTTAAATCTGGTCCAGTGTTGTCTGAATCATGGCTTTGTTTTAGAGAAGGAAGGATACAGAGGCTGCTTTCACTGTGGATAATCTTGCCTGTATCACTGTGGACCTGTTTAAGGCTGGGACACAGACCATGACTGACACCCTACGATGGGCTTTACTTCTAATGATCAAGTACCCCGAAGTCCAAAGTAAGTGATCTTGAAAACATCTATTGGTAACACTTTATTTTACAGTCTCATGTGACATGTAGTTACTGTAGTAATAGCTATAAATTATGCATAATTGCATGCAACTAACCCTAAACCAAACCCTAATCCTAAACCTAACACTACAGTAAGTACATGTAGTTAATTATTACTATTCAGTACTTAAATATATAATTATACTAAAATGTAACCCTTCTATTTTGTGAAATCACCATAGAAATTTATATTAATAGATGATGTGAATTCAAGTAATAGTTGTTAACATACAGTAATCAGTGTATGCAGCTGTATGATTGTTGTAATTCTTCATAGAGAAAGTTCAAGATGAGATCGACTGCGTAATCGGGAAGTCGCGGCAGCCATGTTTGGTAGACCGAGCCAGTATGCCTTACACAGACGCAGTTATTCATGAAACTCAGAGAGCGAGCAACATCTTACCTCTGATTGCTCCCCGTCTGACAAGTCGAGACTCTGTGCTGGGTGGATACTTCATTCCTAAAGTACTTCTGCTCTAGTCTTGTACTGTTGTTGTAATGAAATTTGGTATGGTTGCACTGCTTGGACTGTTTTGTCCTTTGGATTAATTGCCTTTGCTTATATTCGTTGCTTTGGGCAATTTGTAAATTGCATTGGGAACATACTGCATCCTTGAACACGGCTTGTACGGAAGAGTGTTCAAATGTTCTTAATGAGCCTGATTAAATTAAATTAAATTAAATTAAGTGATCTGTAGTTTGAAAATCCCCGATATGTTAATGCTGCTTGTGAAAAAGAAGTTTGCTTAATTGTATTGAATGTTTGTAGTGTATTTCAAATCCTAAAAGTGCATTTTTAAAGAACTGAACTTTGATATTAATGAAATAAAAGGCCACTTAAATGTACTTTAATGTTTCTTAAAACACTTAAGTACACTTTTAAAAAGTCTAACTCTAGGTGTGCTCAAAATTTTAAATGTTTTACATTTTAAATCATGTTTTAGTAATATTTTAAAGAAGTACACTTGTGTGACGACTAACATACTAAAGTACATGTAAAGTACTTTATTATAATTTTAACTGTAGTCTTATATTACATTTAAAGTTAACATTTTAAATGTAGTAAATTACAACATCATAACAATGTGTAATTACAAATTATTTTTGAAATGCATAGAATTTTCAATAGAAATGACATTAAAGTATATTTTAGTTTACCATAATTTACCACACTTTAACTATTTCAAAGACATTAGAAATAATTATGAAATTACATACAAAGATGCACTTAAGTGGGTCAAAAAAGCACTCTAAAAATCAGTTTACTGCATTTAATATAAATTTTAATTATAATACATTTTAATTTTCAATGCAATTAAAGTGTCCAAAAATACTTTTAAGTTTGCACTTAAGTATATTCTTTTCAAGTATATTATTTCCGTAATAAATACCCTTTTTAAAAGCACGCCAAAGTGTACTTTTTCACATGGGACTGTATTTATAAATATGAAAGTTTGGCTGTTATTATATGTAATTATATGAGTGTTTTTCTCTGTTTCCTTTCACACAAGGGCACAGTGGTCATTTGTAATCTCTCCTCTGTGCTGAAGGATTCGTCACAATGGGAAAAACCAGATCAGTTCTATCCTGAGCACTTCCTAGATGACCAAAAGAATTTCAAGAAACGGGAAGCATTTTATCCATTTTCGGCAGGTAGTCTTTTGCTGTATTTCACTCACACTTACAAGTGATGTTTAATGTGAGACGATGTGTGCATACGTGTATCCTGCCTTTAAATTTCTCCAGGGAAAAGGTCATGTCTTGGAGAGCAGCTGGCACGGAATACACTGTTCCTGTTCTTCACGTCCCTCCTCCAAAGGTTCTCATTCTCACCTCCTGACGGACTAGAACCTTGCCTCGAGGCCCGGGAAAAGGGCAAGACGTGCCCTAAACCCTTCCAGATCTGTGTGTCATTACGTTGATAGGAATCACAGCCGGACCTATACTAACTGAGTTCTATTAATAGATTGATTTTATGCTAATTCATGCAGTAAAATGCAGTCAACATGCAGTGTTTATATATCTATGCATTAGAGCGAATTTGATTCTGTTCATAGATTTATTTGATGGAAATGGCTTGTACATTTCTGTATTAAATGACAATGTATAAGGACTAATGTCAATACTGTGATGATTTATTTAAAATGCTTGGAATGCAAAATGCTAATTACAGTGCAAATGTGAATATGATGATATACATTTTAGTATTTGATGTAAGATCCAGTTTATTCCCCAGAAATTAAAGGGGCTCTATGTAAGATTTTTACTTTAATAAAGCATAAAAATACCCCGATATATTTGCAGATATTTAGGAAACATGCCAAGTTCACCTACTTGTTTCTCAGAAAAACATTGCTACAGCCAGATATTCTACTTTGAAATGTGTGTTCCGTGTCGGAATGTCTGTCTTTGTTTTGGTCTGTGCGAAACCTCGTGCTGGCAGTTTATCCAATAGTATTTCGGCATCGCAGGTTGCCAGTTGGCGGAAAACAGCACGTATTTGCAAACTAGCAAACAAACTGGGTCAGAGAATCGCAGATTCTACTTAACCTAAAAAAAAGCTTCTGAATCCATCTAAAAATCTATATGAACGACAGCATATTAAAACAGATAAATCAACTCATCAGCTTACAGTGTGTAAGTCTCCTCAGCTTTCATTGTCAATTGCGCTCCCTCTTGTTGCTGGCAACCCGCGTCTTTGAACGAGGGGACGGGGCAAACAATATTTTGAATTTGGACTGCAGTACCTATTTTGAACACTGGGTGTCATTCCTACATAGTGCCCCTTTAAAATGTGAAGCATTTGTGATCAAGCGTTTCATCTTGTAACATCAATATTGGTGGAAGAAAAATAGCCTGACTTATTCAGACTCGATATTTTCCTGCATTTCAATATCTTTTTGTCTTCCCTACAATTGCCTTTTATTTATTTTTTTGAAGAGAAAAGGGAACACCATTTTTGGGAGTAGTTGACATGAATAATAGTCGAGTTTAGCATTATAAACATCTGTCAAGGTACATTATCACCACCAGACGGCAGTACAGACTCTTAAAAACCACACAAACTCTCTCATCTCTCTCTATTTACCTTTTTAGCAGCATCAATGAGGTAAGTTTCTTCAAATAACACGGATTCGTTGAGTTCAAGAAAGTCATTTGCAGTCGCTCCTTAAAGTACAGCTTATTGAAGCCAGAAGAGTTCTGGCCAAAAGTGCTTGGGTCTGTGGGATAAAATGGACACAAGAATGTTTTGTTGCGAAATTAGGCACAAGCTTGGAGATATCCGTGTTTGTGCTCGAGCATTATTCTACAGAAGAGATGTTTGTGTGTTGTTGTTGTGCTGAGGTTCATGTATGAGCCCGTGGGCTGAACTTTGGCAGGGGTTCGAGTCCATTGGTTTCTCTTACCGCACGAGCTTTTCACACGCATAGAACCGTGGATTCATTTGTGTTATGCATTTATTATTAGTATATTTCAACAGGTAAATGTGCCATGCCGTTTGTGGAGTTCATCGCGGGATGGATTTCAGGTAAACTAATTCTTAACTTTGTCTTCATTTGCTTTGACTTTGAATCTGCTCGACTGACTAAAAAGTTCCAAACAACACGTTAGTATCATATCATGATGTTCTTTACATCGTTTCTTACTCCATACCTTGAATTAAAATGCTAGCCTATATATCAAAATACCAAATCTCTTTACTGTGATACTCCAGACTATTATAAATGATTCAGTTTCAGATTGCTAACTGGTAAATGATTCACAAAGGGTTAATCATATGTGGTGTTAGGTGCTGTTGGTTTATTTGTTGGACACCCTTTGGACACAGTAAAGGTGAGTGTCCTTGACAGCAGGTGTGATTTTGTGCTTTTCAATCACTGACACAACTGATTAGTAGTTAATATCTTTGTTCTGGTCATAGGTGCGCTTGCAGACCCAGTCTGTGTATAGAGGGATATTTGATTGTGTGGTCAAAACATACACACATGAAGGAGTAAGTCTTCAAACATTACTTTGTGCAATAACAAGGACATTTATTTATTTATATACAGAATCTGCAAAATGTTAGTTATTTTAACAAAATATGAGGCATCATACAAAATGCATGTTATTTTTTATTTAATACTGTCCTAAATATGATATTTTACATCAAATATGTCTACATATAGTCCACAAGAATGACCAAAAAAAATGACCAAACAAGGGACTCAAGAACAACCATCACAAAACAAAAAAACAGTCGTGAATCATCCAGGTAATCCTGTTTTTATGTTTTGTGATGGTTGTTCATGAGTCTCTTGTTTGTTCTGAGCAGTTAAACTGAGCTCTGTTTTTCAGAAAAATCCTCTAGTCCCACAAATTCTCTGATTTTCCAGCATCTTTTGCATATTTTAACCCTTTCCAGCAGTGACTGTGTGATTTATTCACACTGAAGACAACTGATGGACACAAACACAAGTATTTAAACATGAATACATTAAACATGACGCATTAAGAGCCGGGGAACAGGATGAAAATGTCAATTTTTCTTTTGTTTAAATATCTTTTTTTTTCATTTAGTACTGCCCTTTGGAAGCAGCAGAAGATACTAACATGATAATCATGGAAGACAAATTAAGGAAAATTTACCTTGATCTTCAAATTCAAAAAGTTTTCACCCCCCCGGCTCTTAATGCGTCGTGTTTCCTTCTGGAGCATCAGTGAATGTTTGAACCTTTTGTAATAGTTGTGTTTGAGTCCCTCAGTTGTCCTCAGTGTGAAAAGATGAATCTCAAAATCATACAGTCACTGCTGGAAAGGGTTCAAATATGCAAAAGATGCTGGAAAACTGAAGAATCTGCAGGACATGGAGGATTTTTCTGAAGAACAGAGTTCAGTTTTAAAAGGGTTAGTTCACTCAAAAATGAAAAATCTGTCATTTATTACTCACCCTCATGTCGTTCCACACCCGTAAGACCTTCGTTCATCTTCAGAACACAAATTATTTTTGATTAAATCCGATGGCTCAGTGAGGCCTACACAGGGAGCAATGACATTTCCTCTCTCAAGGTCCATAAATGTACTAAAAACATATTTAAATCAGTTCATGTGAGTTCAGTAGTTCTACCTTAATATTATAAAGCGACAAGAATACTTTTTGTGCGCCGAAAAAACAAAATAACGACTTTTCAACAATATCTAGTGATGGGCCGATTTCAAAACACTGCTTCAGAGCTTTACGAATCGAATCAGTAATTCGGATCTCCTATCAAACGGCTTAACTGCTGAAATCACGTGACTTTGGCGCTCTGAATCACTGATTTGATTCGTAAAGCTCCGAAGCAGTGTTTTGAAATCGGCCCATCACTAGATATTGTTGAAAAGTCGTTATTTTGTTTTTTTGGTGCACAAAAAGTATTCTCATCGCTTTGTAACCATTTCAGCCCACCGGCAACTATAGTTGCCGCAGAGTATTGTTGTCATTTTCCTTTTGTAAGTATTTTTCTAGATGTTTTCCATGTTTTATGTCTAAATGACATGCAAGAAAACAACCAAATAAAGGATTTCAAGAACAAAAAAAAGGTATTGACTTCTTTCCTGTGACATGAGGCTGTCAACTTCCTACCCCTACTTCTAGGAAGCATATTGAAGGCAAACCCTCCCAAAGAAAAGTAATTTTCATGTTAATATTAAGAATTTTTTGTTGACATATATATATCTACATAAACGTGAAGGTCTCTAGAATCATCCAAACAAACCAAATCTAACGAGATCTATAGTTTTTTGTATACTTAGTCAAAAGTCCAAGCGGCAACTATAGTTGCCGGTGGGCAAATGACTTGTAACTACATATATAATGGGGAAATGGGGTATACTGTGTTTAATGGGTTAATAAATCAAGGTTATTGGTCTTGTTTAGTGCCTTTTGCTTTCATATTATTTTATATTGATATACATTGTTGTTTATTTATTTATTTTTTAATTTATTTATTTTTTGTTTGTTTGTTATATGTGACCCTGGATTACAAAACCAGTCATAAGGGTCAATTTTTTGAAATTGAGATTTATACATCATCTGAAAGGTGAATATATATAAGCTTTCCATTGATGTATGGTTTGGTTGGATAGGACATTTGGCCGAGATACAACTATTTGAAAATCTGAAATCTTAAGGTGAAAAAAAATCTAAATATTGAGAAAATTGCCTTTAAAGTTGTCCAAATGAAGTCCTTAACAATGTATATCCATTCACAAAAATATATTTTTTTATACATTTATGTTAGAAAATTTACAAAATATCTTCATGGAACATGATCTTTACTTAATATCCTAATGATTTTTGCCATCAAAAAAAAAAAATCTGTAATTTTGACTCATACAATGTATTGTTGGCTATAGCTACAAATATACCTGTGCGACTTATGACTGGGTTTGTCGTCCAGGGTCACATGTAGGAGTAATTATTTCTAATGAACAATGTAATTTAACTTTTTTGATTCACAATGCTCTGTTGGAGCAACTTAATGGCTGCACTTTGTTCTGCACTATGTTCCACCACTTTAAAACAAACGGATTTGTTGTTTGATGTGTTTTCATATTCAAGAGATTATAAGCTAGATGCAGCTTTTTTGTGTTCACATAGAATGTTCTTCGACTTTGATTGATCTGTTGAAAGCAGTTATTTTGAGTTAGATGCATAAATGTTCTCCTCCTATTCAAATTTTACATTGAGGGTTGCATACAACATATTTGCCCACCGGCAACTATAGTTGCCGCACATTCAAATACATTTTTTAAGAAAAAAAACAAATACCTGGGGAAAATAAATGCAGAACATGTTCACATAGGACACTATTAACAGGACTATATGCATGAAATCATTCAAAAAAATTTGGGCACAAATGGGTTAAGGTAGAACCACTGAACTCATGTGAACTGTTTCAAATATGTTTTTAGTACCTTTATGGACCTTGAGAGAGGAATTGTTTGAAGAGAGGAACAGCTTGAATTTGAAATTGGATGTTGTTTTACCATGGAAACAGTACTTTAATTTCTTTTAGCGAGCTCCTCCCCTAGTGGGTGGTGTCAGGTGTCATATTACAATATTTATTTGAACTACTTTATAGTCAAAACCTTTTCTAATCTTAACAAAACACATATCGTCGGAAAGGTCTGAGTCTCACGGCTCCATATGCCATCTGTTTTGTGTTAGAAGTGATATTTGGACAGAAATGTATCAATTTGTAATAGGAGAATGCATAAAAAAATCTATATAATGTTGGTGACACCCGGTGGCTATTTTTGGTACAGCGCCTAAACAAAATCTCATGGGAACTTCAATTTTTTTTGGATATCAACTTTAAATTTGGAACACAACTTGGTTAGACAAATGGCTTTCATTTGATATGTAACATAAAATTTGATATGTAACATAAAAAATGTATAGTACAGTACATTTGATTTACAGTAAATTTAACTTTTTCAAGTGTTTTAGCAATAATCTGCTGAGTGTCTTCTTTAAAACAAGACCAAACTTAGGTCTGTACTCCAAAGTATTCTTGAATTATAATAATTTAAGTAAATATATTAATCAGCAAAAAAACATTTTTGACATTGATAATAATCATAAATGTTTCTTGAGCAGCAAATCAGAATGATTTCTGAAGGATCACAGGAATAAATTACATTTTAAAATACATTAAAATAGAAGACGTTATTTAAAGCTGATATGTTTCACAATGTTACTGTTTACTGTATTTTTGATCAAATAAATGCTTGGTGAGCAGAAGAGATATTAAAAATAGTAATGGTTGTGTATGGAAAAACTCTCAGGCTTATGTATGTTAGCAAGAATTAATCAGAATTAATCCAAAAAGTGAATCACTTTAATGACAGATCTTCTTTTTGCTTTATTCTCCAGTTCCATGGATTTTTTAAGGGCATGTCATTTCCTGTCCTCTCTGTTGCCCTTAGCAACGCCGTGGTCTTTGGTTCCTACAGTAATGCTCTGGATTACCTTGACCCGTCTCACCGCAGCAGCTCTGACCGCAGCGAGCGCTCGCCACTCACAGCTGTCTTCACGGCCGGGTGCTTCTCAGGTCTAACACAGGCACGTCTGAGGATCAAGCCAGCAAAACTCCAAAACAATCTAGAAGAGCACTTAGCATGTCACTAATTTGTGCTGTTTTGATCCTCTCCGACAGTTGTTTGTTACAGCTCCGATAGACCTGGTCAAGGTGCGTCTGCAGAGCCAGACGACAGGGAATAAATACAGAGGCCCCACACATTGTGTAGCTGTGATCTTAAGAGAGGACGGGGTCAAAGGGCTGTTCAGAGGAATGGGGGCTCTTGCCCTACGAGACGTGCCGTGTTACGGACTTTACTTCCTGCCGTACGAGTTCACCTGCAGGATGCTGACTGAGAAAGGGAAGCGGCCAGGTGAATGAAGAAATAAATATTCATACATTACATTTATTTTTATTTAGTATATGTACATTATACATTGTTATGTTATATTTGTAAGTTTACATTTATGGTATATTAAGTATCGTATTTATATTTACAGTATATTATCATATTTTTTATAGTAATGGCTGTACTATATATTAATAGTATATGTATATTATAATATATATTTGTAAGTTTGTATTTATGGCTTTATGTTTCAAATAAGTGTTATATATTATATATGCATGTATAAATATGTATAAAATATACAAATTATTAAATTTTTAGTAAGTTTAATAAAATATTAATTTATGTTTACGATATATTAATATACATATAACAATGTATGTAATATAATTAATGTTAGTATATTTGGAAGATTATATGGTATATTAATGAAATAGTATAAAATAATGTATGTTTACATTTATTGTATATTAATATACATACAGTATTATATTCATATTTAA
>RJVU01046259.1:4382996-4394463 GCA_003731715.1 Anabarilius grahami | reverse complement strand
TAAAATATTTATGTTAATGTATTATTGATATACATATAGGATATTATATGTGTAAGTTTATTCTGTTCTGTGATTTGTGATGACTGGTTGGAATGGCAAATTGGCTAAGTTATTAAACTGACATTGTTTTCATAGTGATAAATTGAGTAATAATATTATCATGTGCCCTTTAGGTAACGATGCTGTGCTAGTGGCCGGTGGTGTTGCTGGTGTGGTCACATGGGCCTGCGCCACACCTATGGACGTGGTGAAGGCTCGACTGCAGATGTCTGGAGGCGGCGGGCGAGTGTACAGCGGTCTGCTGCACTGCATTACTGTGAGTGTGCGTGAAGAGGGCGTGAGAGTGTTCTTCAAAGGCCTCCTTCTGAACAGCGTGAGAGCGTTTCCTGTCAACGCTGTGACCTTCCTCAGCTTTGAGATGCTAATGAGAGCCATGACTGACTCCTCCCAGGACTGAGCGCTGCAGGGATATGATGTGTTTTTGTAGGCCAAAACCTGGAAACCAGTTCACATTTTAGCACTCCTGGTTCCATCGTCCTGAAGTTGATGGGTTTTACCACTTTTACAGCCTCAGTGTGTTTATAATTATCTTACAAACTATTCCAACTCAAACTTTCAGGGAAAAAGCTTAATGGTGGTGATGTTGAAGTCATGTGACTCTGGTGTAGTTCAATTATAGCCTACGTTTAGCTTTTTACTTCTGGCGATTGTAATTAGGCTTTAAAATTAATTTATGAAGATCATCATGATGAACAAAGCATGTAAGGATCATAAACGTTTGTTGGTCACAGAGTTTATTTTCTGCAATAATCCAAAAGCCAATGGAAAAATCTTACTGGTTTTGTCGAGGGAACCAGATACAAAAATACATCATCACTGCAGCGCTTGATTAGTGCCTTTACATAAGCTGTTGACATCATAATGGTGCTGATTTTGATTTATCCCAGTGACTCATCATTCAGCGACTCTTTCTGTAGGTTACATCATTACACTAGAAGCTAACAACCAGTCAGTGTCTTATTATTATTAGTTACATTTATTTAGCAATTTTACCTTTGCTCAGTGAAAGTTTCCTGGCAAAATCCAGTAATTTCAATAGGAACGGGAAACCAACAGAAAGCTGCTTGGTTTGAAAGTGATTTCTGTGTGAGCTTGTACATCTCTACCCTATATTTTCAATCGACAATTAACCTTTTTTGCACATTAATTTCGCTTAAGTCAATGAGTGGATATATGGATAAGGAGGCCAATTAAGCATAGCTGCCAAAAGGCAAATTTGAAACCACAAATTTGTATTTGTATTATGTCCTGGTTAGCGTATTTTGCGTTAACATTAACTAGTGTGCTAAAATTGCTTATTAAACCTGTCATGAATATGTTAATCTGGTAAAATCAGCAACTTTTGTACATTCATGGATACCAGAAAGAGATGTGAAAGAACTATTTGCAAAGGACCCAAACTTCACCACTGGGAAATATTTAGATAAAACATAACTAGAGGTTTATTGATCCAGAACAGCAATAGTCCTAAGATGATTAAAACAGCTTTACTGCTAAATTATAAACAATTAATTTTTTTTAAAGGGGATCTATAATGCCCCTTTTACAAGATGTCATACAATGCTGCGTTCCAGGCAGGTTTTTGAGCCCGTAAGTCACGACTTCAAACCACGACTCACAACTTTGTTGCGTTCCAAGCAAGTCATGCCAAATTGCCTGAGTGTAAACAAACCAGCATGGCGGACCGTACGGGCTTATGCTCATTTACAATTATTTCCATTGCCAAAGGTGCTTACTCCTTGCTTATTTGAGGGAAACGGAGGAGGAAAAACGGCGCATAAGGCAAGAGAAGACCAAACAGAGTTATACCTTTTATTTTATGTTATTTTATCATGCACTTGCATAAACACCGCATCCGTAGGAGCTGCCATTGTTGTTTTGCGGGCTATGGGTGGGAAGTCACGGGTTTGACTGCCGTCCCAGTGCACTTTGCATTTTTGGAAAAACACGGGTTGCCTGGAACGTGGCATAAGTCTCTGGTGTCCCCAGAATGTGTCTGTGAAGTTTCAGCTCAAAATCCCCCACAGATCATTTATTATAGATTGTCAAATTTGCCCCTATTTGGGTGTGAGCAAAAACACAGTTTTTGTGTGTGTCCCTTTAAATGCAAATGAGCTGCTGCTCACGCCCGCTTTCCAAAAGAGTGCGGAGATTTAACAGCTCACGCTTCGGTTACTCAACAACAACAAAGCTGGAGAATCTCACGCAGACAAAATGAGGATTGTCAGTAACGGTGTTCAGCCTTACATTGTTCAAACCGGAGTCGACACTGATGGAGAGACTCAGAAGTTACAACTTTTAGAATGAAACTGGACGTTTCTGAATGGTTAGTGGATAAATTTATGTAGTTGCTGTGGAGTTGATTCAACTCATCGACTAGCATGTGTCGTCATGTTAATCTCTTGTGCAAATCCAGCGTTGAATTGACCCTCGCTTGTGAAGCAGACCACCGTAAAATGACGGCATGACAACAACACTCTACTACAACAACTCTTCCTCTTCTCTAAAGCAGCCCAACATGGCCTCACCCTCTTTGGTGTGTGTTCTCGGGGGCAGGGTTTATGTAAATTTTAGGATTAGTGATGTCACTAACCCGGGAAGAAGCTCATTGTAGTCCCTACCAGCCGTTTGTTGTAGTCCTTAAAAGGAATTCTTTAAAAATATCTCCTTTGCATTGAACTTTGAGCGTCGTAACTTTGCAGATGTTGTTTATGCTCTAACAGCAACATTACACACTAACTAAAGTTAAAAAATCAACTATCCCTTAAACAAAAATACAAGCTGCACATTTCTGCTTTTATACCCCTCTAAATACAATGTCCTGGACTTATTTGTCTCTGACTTTTTCCAAGTACTATTTTTTGTGTTTCATTTGTTGTCAGACACCTGATTTTACTGTGTAACACTTGCAATATCTTGTATAAGTCTGCTCAATAAAAAAAGCCTCAATTAAAAAAATATAACTCAGTGTAAAGATGTGGAATAAATGCAGTGTCCTGTAGACTTGCATTGTAAAGCATATTCTTACTTGACTTTTTAACAAAGAAAAGTATTTAACAATATCTTAAGCTGAAACTGAAACATTTCTTAAAATTTAAATAAAACTTCATGAAGCAGCTGCCTGGTTATTGTTACAAAGTTACTACGGGAGCTGGTTTCAACCACAGCAAGATAACAAATGTGATTGATCATAATGAGATATTAAGTGATTATAAAGTAGGGAAATATCTCATCATTATAAGATGCTCTCTCATTTATTCTCATTAGGACAGATTCTCATAATTACATATTCCATTAATGATAGCTTGAGTCATTACGCAGGTTCATCAGTATGTTCACTTCGTGTCATTTTATTTTTATTAAGTGAGTGAAGTGAAGTGACATGTGGCCAAGTATGGTGACCCATACTCGGAATTTGTGCTCTGCATTTAACCCATCCAAGTGCACACACACAGCAGTGAACACACACACCGTGAACACACACCCGGAGCAGTGGGCAGCCATTGCTGCGGCGCCCGGGGAGCAGTTGGGGGTACGGTGCCTTGCTCAAGGGTCTCACCTCAGTCGTGGTATTGAGGGTGGGGAGAGCGCTGGACATTCACTCCCCTCACCGACAATCCCTGCCGGACCTGAGATTCGAACCCATGACCTTTGGGTTACAAGTCCGACTCTCTATCCATTAGGCCACGACTGCCCCACATTATTATTATTTTAATTTTATTATATTATGCAAGAAGTGCAGAGTGAAAAACAAAAATGTTTTTTGCAAAACTTGTGGCTGTAATACAACCCGAACTCCGGAAATGTTGGGACGTTTTTTTTTTTTTGAATAAAATGAAAACTAAAAGACTTTCAAATCACATGAGCCAATATTTTATTCACAATACAACATAGATAACATAAATGTTTAAACTGAAAAATTTTACAGTTTTAATTAACTCATTTCAATTTTGATGCCTGCTACAGGTCTCAAAATAGTTGGGACGGGGGCATGTTTACCATGGTGTAGCATCTCTTCTTTTCAAAAGAGTTTGAAGACGTCTGGGCATCGAGGTAATGAGTTTCTGGAGTTTTGGTGTTGGAATTTGATCTCATTCATGCCTGATATAGGTTTCCAGCTGCTGAAGAGTTCGTGGTCGTCTTTGATGTATTTTTCTCTATAGGTGAAGGATCTGGACTGCAGGNATATTTTATTCACAATACAACATAGATAACATAAATGTTTAAACTGAAAAATTTTACAGTTTTAATTAACTCATTTCAATTTTGATGCCTGCTACAGGTCTCAAAATAGTTGGGACGGGGGCATGTTTACCATGGTGTAGCATCTCTTCTTTTCAAAAGAGTTTGAAGACGTCTGGGCATCGAGGTTATGAGTTTCTGGAGTTTTGGTGTTTGAATTTGATCTCATTCATGCCTGATATAGGTTTCCAGCTGCTGAAGAGTTTGTGGTTGTCTTTGATGTATTTTTCTCTATAGGTGAAGGATCTGGACTGCAGGCAGGCCACTTCAGCACCCAAACTCTTCTACAACGAAGCCATGCTGTTGTAATAGCTGCGGTATGTGGTTTTGCATTATCCTGCTGAAATACACAAGGCCGTCCCTGAAATAGATGTCGTCTGAAAACCTTTATAAACCTTTCGACATTCATAGTGCCTTCCAAAACATGCAAGCTGCCCATACCGTATGCACTTATGCAGCCCCATACCATCAGAGATGCTGGCTTTTGAACTGAACGCTGATAACACGCTGGAAGGTCTCCCTCCTCTTTAGCCCGGAGGACACAGCGCTGGAAATGTTACACTTTTCCACTTTGAAACAGTCCATTTTAAATGAGCCTTGGCCCACAGGACACGATGGCGCTTCTGGACCATGTTCACATATGGCTTCCTTTTTCCATGATAGAGATTTAGTTGGCATCTGCAGATGGCACGGCGGATTGTGTTTACCGACAGTGGTTTCTGGAAGTATTCCTGGGCCCATTTAGTAATGTCATTGACACAATCATGCTTATGAGTGATGCAGTGTCGTCTGAGGGCCTGAAGACCACGGGCATCCAATAAAGGTCTTCGGCCTTGTCCCTTACGCACAGAGATTTCTCCAGTGTCTCTGAATCTTTTGATGATGTAATGCACTGTAGCTGATGATATTTGCAAAGCTTTTTCAATTTAACATTGAGGAACATTGTTTTTAAAGTATTCCACAATCTTTTTACGCACTCATAACACAGCTCTGCCCATCTTTACTTCTGAGAGACACTGACTCTCTAAGACATCCCTTTTATAATTAATCATGTTACAGACCTGATATCAATTAACTTAATTAGCTGTTAGATGTTCTCCCAGCGGAATCTTTTCAAAATTTCTTGTTTTTTCAGCCATTTGTTGCCCGTGCCAACTTTTTTGAGACCTGTAGCAGGCATCAAATTTGAAATGAGCTCATTTAGTGGATAAAAGGGTAAAATTTCTCAGTTTAAACATTTGTTATATCGATGTTCTATTGTGAATTAAATATTGGCTCATGTAATTTGAAAGTCTTTTAGTTTTCATTTTATTCACTTTTTAAAAAATGTCCCAACATTTCCGGAATTCGGATTGTAAAATCATTGATCGGTTTGAGTGTCCCATTTGATAAATTCCATGTTTTACACACTTTACATAAACTGCTGTATAAATCAGACATTTTTGCCGTGTGGTCTAAGGTCTCACACAGAGACTACACATTGCAAAACTATTTGTTCTTCGTGCCTGAAATAGCACGAGTGCTTGGATTATATCAGAAATAGAACGGGTCATCAGTTTACTGTCCGGTGTCGCACAACATCTAGTGTAGACAGCATCACTGATAATGAGTTCTGTGTGTGCATTTACCATATTTTAATGGAAAGCCATTGACTGTAGTTAATGTTAACTTTTAAAATCTGTATTTAAAAAAAGAAATACTGTTGTTGAACAGTCATGACCTGTTTGTACATATAAGAACACTTTCTTAATCTGAAAAAAGCCACAAACCAAACAACAAAGACGACGCTTATTTCATCGGGTCCTTATTTCCTTCCAACACGTTTATTACAAGAGGTTTTGTCTTGCAAATCCTATTTCTGTGTCCTTCATTTTCTTAGCCATTTTTCATTTATTCACACCAGTCTGAATCCTTCAAAATCAACCTGCTCAAAGTTCAACAAAATCCAGCAATTTCAGAGATCAGCAAACAAGTATCAAAATCACTTACAGGGGCCTGTTTCTAACTTTGACTATTATTCAAAGTCTTACAATTTTAAAAACAAAAATCACTACAAAATACTTAATTGATGGCTCTAGTAAACAGTAAACAAAGATATACATGATAACACACATCTATTAATACATTTTGAAATATTACCAACTGAAACAGTTTGGTAATTAGTTTTCATTGGTCATTTAATTTTTGCAAATGATTTATTAAGAGCTTCATAGTCCAAGTACTAGGGTCGGTTTCGCAAAAACACGTCACATTTCCTTCCCAATGAGAATATGGTTTTAAATTAGCAAAACTTTAATTCAAATACTGGTCCTAAAGTATATTTATTCATATGTAATAAAATATGACCTATTTCATCAGATTTTGTATTGAGAAATGAGCGGGACAGGTTTCATGAGATTCACTCATTAATCAGCACATGATCTAGTGATTTGGGCAATATCACACCCAAACTTGTTACACTTTTTGTCCTTGATGATCAGAAAAGTGTAATAAAATGTCGTAATATCTAGGTACAAAATACAGATGGCTTGTGGCTTGAAACATTTGTAAAGAGCAAGAAGTACTCTTCTTGCTTCTCAAAAATGTGTTTTTTTACTATTCATAATTTTGTTTACACTATTATTTTTCCTAATGCACAGATTTGAAAACTTGCCCAGTAAAAACTTAAAAATGAAAACAATACAATATCTTAGTGCAAACTGCATTTCTGGATGTTAAAATTTATTTTTTTGATGCCAAAATACTTCATGTCCTGAGATGAAAAAAAATTCTATTTTGTAGAAACAATCAACCTCTTCTACATTATTCATTCAACCAATTATTAAATTGCTAATTGAAATGCCACATGTCTAAATGAAAAATTTCAGCCTGAAATCACACAATAGTTTAAGAGAGAGTCATCAAACACCTCTCTTAATGTCCTGGTCTTGTACATTCAAACAAACTACATTTGTTTGCATTCATATTGATCTCAACACATGCAAATATCATCTTAAAAACATTTGATTTCTCAAAATTTCCCTATACATGTTCCCATTCTCTGTTTGGTCTCTTATTTTGTAATGCTTGTGTCTGGTCATGTGACATTAAGTGCCTTCCTTTTCTTGTGTTGTTTGCATGTCATTCTTGTGTTACCGCAAAAGTACAGTCCAATCTGCCGCTGCGTTGACCGCTGGCTTACGCAGAGTCAAAACCGCACGTGTAGAGTCAAACTCAAACTCTAAAGTTGACTCGGTACCATCTGAAAAAAGACACAAATATTAAATCCTTATGTTATGCAAAATCAGTGCATCTTAACTGGTCTTACTTCAGGACCCAAATTTACTTAAACAACAGCAACAAAAGTTAATAAAAATGTCCTTAAAACAAATTTAAAAAAAGTAACAGTAGCAGTAAAACAGTGATACTGACCTGCAGTTTTCAGAGTAACAGAGGATGGCTGACTGCCTCCAATGATCACGATCTTTTCTATCCAGGAGCCAGTGGAAAACTGGGAGTCAGGGGACAGATTTCTGACAAAACAAGCAAAAGATGACAGAGATGAGAAACAGCATGGCAATGATGCGTGGCGTGACTGCACTTTTCTGCCCAAAGATAAGATAAATCTTTGCTGTGGAAATACAATGGATGGTATTTCCATTGTATTTCAATGGAACCTGTAGATCAAAAATTACACTAGAACACAGTTGGAGCCATTTACTGTTCTGTGATATGGAAAGTTATAAGTTATATAACTTTTAATTCTATTTATACAATTTTTACATACCAAAAAATGCTGCAAAGGCTGTGACACACCAAGCCGACAGTCGGCCAACATTGGGCCGTCGTTGATAGTCTGTCAGCTCAGTTTTTGCGGTGTGTCGTCACAAGTCAGACCCCGTTGGTGGCTATTTTCAAGCATGTTAAACCGGTTTGGTCGGCACCGTTGGTGAGCGAGAGAACTCTGATTGGCTGTTCTGTTATATTACCTGAGCATTTCAACGCGTGAATATTTTCATAACGACATGGCAATCTGGAGTGAAGAAAGTGATCAACATGATGGATATTCAAAATAGGGCTGGGTTAAAAAAAAAAAGAAAAAAAAAAGATTTTAATCGATTCTCATTTTTACGAACCAATATCAATTCTTAAATCCCAAGAATAGATTAGTCAATCCTGTTTTCAGTCGATGAATGAACTGAGCATTTTAGCATGCCTCCCATCCAATAAATCACAAAAAGCTTTGTGAATTATTCATTTTTATATGAAACAGTCTCAGAATTCAAATTCTGTCCAATTTATCAAGAATTCCAAAATTAAATGTAGTTTTGGCGCTCTTTAATGTGGTGTGACAGATCGCTGTAGCGCCTTGGTTCAAAAGAAGCGTGAAGTGCACGTGAACTGATCATCTCCATTTAATTCCAGTTACAGCGTGAAATAAACATGAATGAACATCTGAAGGTACGCTAAAAGATACAGTACAACTTACCAAAATCCATATCCTGTCTCATGTAATCGCTCAATCAATCAGTTTCAACTGCTGAAAGATGTCAATAAAAATGCTTGTGAACAAAGTCACGTAACGTCACATGACATTTACCTCAGGAAAACCATATTCAGTGACCATGAACTCGTTAGTCAGCTAGAAAAATAAACTATAAATATGCACCATATTACATATTCATTATAATTTTTAATGTTCTTCAAATTTGAATGCATGTTTGAATAAATCTGTTAAGTTACGACAGCAACCATTTAAATGTTTATATTTCACAAAACGAATTGGAGTACAAATATAATTGTGATTGTAATGTTAGTATTATAACTTTATTATTATAAAAAGTTCCTTGAGTGTAATGCAAGTACAGATCAGTTCATTTTAACCTTCAATATTATAGTAATGTGGTACCAACTGATTCCCATGTATAGTAAATAATCGATATTGAATCGAATTGAATTAAAATCGAATTGTGAAATGTGTCAATACCCAGCCCTAATTCAAAAAGGTAAGCAAGCAATGCTTTGTTTTACGGTTTGTTCATCTGCCGTCCTAGTTTCGGTTTCACATTTTGAATGACAAATATAGACTATTGATACCTGCTGATGTAGACAGTTATTCTTCTCACGCAGATGCAAAACATATGTGCAAGTTGGCCGTTGGCTATAGCTTTTTGGCCCAAATGCACAAAACACAAGCCAACAACACAGTCACAGCTAGTTCTTTGATGTCGGTTTGGAGTCACAGCCTTAAAAAAAGGACAGCAAACCAACCTGGAGGACAAGATGTTGTCAGAGAAAGACAGATGTCTGTGGACAAACTGCTTTGACTTTTCAAAGTTGAAGGTATGGAAGTCATCGATGTACAGCTCTCCTTCAGCAGAGCCCTGAAGCAGAAGACGGCAGTGAATGTGGAGCACTTACTATACACAGATGAAAACAATATGCATGTATGATGTCACATTCTCTTTGGATTTCACTGCTTCTTCACATACATACAGGATACAATGAATTACCTGAGAACTGAGAGCAACATAGAGACTGTATGGATCATTCTCCACACAGGAGGAAGATCTCCTAACACGGTCTTTTCTGCAGATAATGGACCCTCCTCGCTGGAAAACTGGGATCTGGAACATGAGACAAAGGAAGTGCAGATGCAACAGATAGAAAGGCAGAATTTAGTTGTCTGATAAAGATTGAAACACAAAGTATAGTTGCAGGAATTAATTATAGAAAGCTACCACTGAAATAAGTGTATAGGAAAACTGTTTGGAATATAATTTGACCCGTCATGGAAAGGTCTAAAAATCATTTGAACCAGTGTGTATTTAGTATCATTCAAATACTATTAGTTTTTATTAATATTTAGGTGTTCAAGGATCAGCATTCTTACCTAAAAGTAATCGGACAGACCAAACCGAAACTTTGAGGGCCGGTAGTACTCACACCGTCTACAACGTCACCAAGGTTTGCCCCAATCGGCCTGACGGGGGTCAAAAGTACGAAATGACGGAATCGCTCGTTGTTCTTGCGAAATTTTCGGGTATTTTGGATTTTTTTTAAAAACCTACTTTTGCGAACTAGTCCTAGGTTTTTGACCCGATCAGAACCAAACCAGTACAGCAAGATTCTCCAGAGACTGATTGTCAATAATTATCAAAAAAAGTTGAAATTTCGATTCATGGTCTCTAAGGGCCGCCAAAACGTTCGAAGTGGGTGGAACCACTTTTACTAAAATGGCTTTAATTCATGAGCGGAATGAGATATTTTCACCAAACTCAGCACACATATGTAAGAGCTCATTATGTGGTCGTGTGAAAAAGGACGCAGCGACTGGCCACTTGGTGGCGCTATAACAGCAAAAAAACATGAAAACAGCTATGACTACTTCACCGTTAGTCCGATCAACATGAAAATTGTGTAGCGTCTGGATCAATCAGCCACACAATTATTCATTGTATTTAATGAATTACCCATAAACTCACTCCCACTATCAAAGTTCTGTGAACCCATCCCCCCTAAAACTGCAACCAACATCTAGGTGTCCTGTTACAGATACAGGGTACTTATATGATCAGAAAGAATGTTAGTGACTCCTTCTTCCTGAGAAGGACAAATAAACTCTCTTAATCCTATGTATTCTCTATATAACTACTGAGAAAATGTATAAACATGTATCCAAGTTTCCCATCTCATGACTTTCCTTTTATAGGCTTTATTCTATTTGTTAATTTTCTCTTTTGAACTATTTTGGGTATTAATATATTCCAGAGCTGGAATTTATAGTTAACTGAGATCACATTGGCAGCATGTTTGGTATCTATGGACTCCAACTTTCATTTCCTATTTGGTAATCTATGTTACATGTTACTAACTCTGTGACATGTTAGTATTATAAGAATCTAGAAGGTTACTCTCTCATTCATCCAATCCCGTGTCTTATGCTAATATCTTGCTACAGAACAAAGACTCGTAAAACTTCCCTCTGAAAGGGAAACTCCTTATTGGCTCAGACACCTCAAGAGGGTGTGACATCTTCACCCCTTATAATCACTGATCACAAGATCAAAAAGTCTCTCTTCTTCCTTGCTTCTGGACCACCGAACAGGTCACCGTGCGGCCGGCCTCTCTAGGCCCGGCCGCAAGGCTGGTAGGCCCCCGGCCTACAACACCCAGCCATGTGCTC
>RJVU01046259.1:4363384-4381339 GCA_003731715.1 Anabarilius grahami | reverse complement strand
AATTGGTATGCAGTGTCTTTGACCGAGGTGCCATGATTGTCTATGAGGACATTGACATATCTCAAAAAACATGGCCGCCATCGGCCAATGAATTTTGAGCAGCTATTAGACAAGGTTAACAGAGGCCAATCAGAATGAAACTCGCTTGGCCTGTTTGACTCACGGCCCTAGAGGCCTGTGAGAAATTCGAAAGAAATCAGCCACCAGGGGGGGCACCTTCACGTTTTTCACGTGCGTAAAGGATCGTGTATCGCACGATTTTACACTCACAACATTCGTACCACATGGTAGAACTCCTCATTCTGAGCAACTTTGCCTCTAGGACCGCCGCTGTCCATCGAATCGTTCGTTAAATATTGGAGATTACTTCAAAAACCAACCTAGGTTTTTGGCTCAACCACGATAAATGTTAAAATAAGCTTTAAAACCCATTTATTTCCAATTGTAAATTGCCTGTATTGTCTGTAAATGGGCTTTTCCTTCTATGATTTAAGTGGTTACATGTTTGCTAAATAAAACATAATACTTTTTTTGCATTGGTTTAAAGGCCTTAAAACGCTTGAACCCTGATAATTGCTGCTCGCAGCTATATTTTGAATTAGTTTTTATTTTCATATTTTCCACTTTAACTTTAAAGTTTTAGTAATTTTAGTACATCAAGTTGAACTAAATGAAAATGAGAAACATTGCCTTGCCTACTAACTGAAATAATTTTATTTAAAAGCAACAACTTTTTTTATGGTTTCAGTTAACTATAATAACCATGATCTGAACCAAATTTGAGTAATATTTAAAAAAACAACCCAAAAACACTTTGGTTTGGCCCCTAATTTATGCAATCTCTAAAAACAAATTAAAAAGAGTCAATAACTGAAAACATCTGGGCTTACTGAGCTCATAGTGACAGGAATGTAGAGGTTCTGATCCCCATCATGCTTCTGGAAAGTGTGAACATCATACCAGACCTACAAGAGCAACCCAGAGGTGGTGTTTGAGACTTTAGAGAGACTAGGAGGAAATAAAAATACATTCAGGATGTGCCATTTGGTGTTGAGAAATACATTACCTCGCCTTTCCCAGGCAGATAGGCAGTAACACCACTAGCGCCCTCATCTGTAACGGGGTGCACCAGTAAATCCTTCCCTATGAAGAGAAATGAACCCGTGTTAGCCTTCTCTTCCACAACATTTATTTGGGATAATTATAATTCATGTTTAAAAACTCACCAATCAAGTACTCATCCTCAATTGAGAAAGTGCCGACATTGTCAGGATACTCTACCCATAAAGGTCTATGAAAAGAATGAGAAAATCAATTAATTAAAATTGTGACTAATCTAAACGCCTCTGATTGGCCATTGCATTCATAAGCTCAACAGAAACGTGTGTTATAATGCACAACGCTGCAAAAAATGCGTCAAAAGAAATCTGATGCAATGTGAGCAGATCTAAATGTAATGCTGCAATCTACACCTTATTCATTTTCTGATTTCACTTTAACTGCAAGAGCTGTAATATGTTTAGTTTAATTATGCTGGGCATTTTTTGCCACCTTATCTTGAATTTGGGGGGGCATTTTTTCCCCAAGCCCCCTATTCATTTCCAATCCTGTTTGTCACTGGGCTGACTCACCTCATCACAGGCTGTCCGGTGCGGTGTGCATTGTAGAAAAGCTGGTACCAGTAGGGAAGGAGAGCATATCGCTGGCGTACTGCCTCCCGGATGAGGGCAGTGTTCTCTGGGCCGAACAGCCAGGGTTCCCTACGGGGCGTGTCTATGTGAGCATGTGCACGGAAAAACGGCTGGTAAGCTCCTGCCTGATACCATCGCACCAAAAGCTCCTCACTGGGATGTTTAAAGAAACCGCCAACATCGGCTGAGGAAGCGAAAGACAAAGGTACAGCATGTGAAAAAAAAAAAAATGACTTCACTTAATTACTTTAAAGGGGACCTATAATGCCCCTTTTACAAGATGTAATATAAGTCTCTGGTGTCCCCAGAATGTGTCTGAAGTTTCAGCTCAAAATACCCCACAGATCATTTATTATAGCTTGTCAAATTTGCCTCTATTTGGGTGTGAGCAAAAACAAGCTGTTTTTGTGTGTGTCCCTTTAAATGCAAATGAGCTGCTGCTCCCGGCCCCCTTTCCAGAAGAGGGCGGCGCTTTAACAGCTCACGCTTCGGTTGCTCAACAACAACAAAGCTGGAGAATCTCACGCAGCCAAAATGAGGATTGTCAGTAACGGTGTTCAGCCTTACATTGTTCAAACCGAGTCGACACTGATGGAGAGACTCAGGAAGAAGTTACAACTTTAGGACGTTTCTGAATGGTTAGTGGATAAATTTATGTAGTTGCTGTGGAGTTGATTCAACTCATCGACAAGTATGTGCCGTCATGTTAATCTTTTGTGCAAAACCCAGCGTTGCTTAATGCATACATTTTTTTCAAAACTTGAATGTGGGTAAAGTTTCATAGAAAAAGCAAACCAAAACCAGCAAACCAGATAGGATTTAGATTGATGATCAAAACATTTATGGAGTAGATCGAGTCCATCAACACCCCCAAAGCTTCACAGTCCAGCATCTCTTCCTCCACATTTCTCTCTGTAACGTTAGGCAGTTTTGATTTATATGCAGTTTAATGTTTGTTGATCGCATTAGCTTACATATGCGTAAGCAGTGCTTCTATCGCTTGTTTCTGCTTCTTTGCTTGTTTTTGGATCCAGAGACTCAATACTCTTTCAGAAGATGAGTACTGGTGCCCCCTAGTGTATAACAGTGAAAACATGGATTGCCAGAAAATTCTGTCAATGGCATATAAGCATTGTCATAAATGACGGAAAATTCCGTCAATGGCGGGGAAAGAGTTCATTAACAAGAGATATTAACAACTTTTGGCAGCCGTTAACTAAATATGTGTGCAGTTTTTGTTTATCCATTCCAAGAACTGTACGTCACTTCTCATTTGCATCAATGTGTACTCAAAAGGTCAGCACCTCTCATCACTAGAGAAACTGCTCACCTCCACAGAAAGAGATGCCCACTAAGCCCAGACTCAAGCACATGGGGATGGAGATCTTCAGATGACCCCATTCAGCTGCGTTATCTCCGGTCCACACCGCACCTGACCCACAGACAGAGGAAGCCATCACCAAACGCTCAGTTACAAACACGCAAGCCTTGTGTCTTACGTGAAGGTGTCTCTCACCGTAACGCTGGGATCCTGCAAAAAAAGCTCGGGTCAGAACGAAAGGTCTCTCCACTCCTCCTGAACGCTGAATCAGGCCATCTGCAGTCGCCTTTTGCTGGTAATACAGATGTATTGTTAAGAGAGAAAGAAAAAATCAATTTTCAACAACCACTTCTGTCTTTTTTGGCTCTTCATTTTGTTTTTACTCTAATCACACACGCTTTTTAGTATTATATGTGCGTTTAATACAGGGAATGTCTCCATTTCAATGCTTTACTCATATGATTCCTTAGGAGTCCAATTATTTTTATATACAGGTCCTTCTCAAAAAATTAGCATATTGTGATAAAGTTCATTATTTTNATAAAAGACCTGAAATATTTCAGTTGGTGTGCAATGAATCTAAAATATATGAAAGTTTAATTTTTATCATTACATTATGGAAAATAATGAACTTTATCACAATATGCTAATTTTTTGAGAAGGACCTGTATATTTCTTATTATATAAGTGTTCGAGTCCACCTTAGTCGAGTCTGAGTAAAGAGTCCAAAAGGGGCAGAGTCTGAGTCGAGTCCAACTAAATATTACTGTCATTAAGTCAATATCTTAGCTTGTTTTAACCAAGCAAGCAGCAACCTTCCAGTCTCTTGAATCCAACACGGAAGTGACAAACTGCAATTCATCGACTGGCCACTAGAGACAGAATCCAAAAGGGAGTAACATGTATTGTAACATATTTCTGAGTGAAACAGCTTTTTGAATGTGGAAAACTATATGGAGGGACTTCTCTCCAAGAAACATCAGGTCAGAGCAACCTGTTACACTGATAGTAGGGCAAGTTGTCATGTGACAAAATATCCAAGCTCAGCAAGTCTGCATGTTTATGTGAAACTCACCCAGGCAATAATGTTGTAAATGTTTTTTGGAAACACCACCTTAAGGCCCTGATATACTTCAAGCAAAATTGAGGAATGAACTCCTGTGACGTCATTTCAAACAAAATCAGGCCAAAACGAAGTTTGTTTGGTGTTCATTTCAGGAATTCAAAATAGCTAGCCAAAGCAAATTTTCTGGAAACCTTCTGGTCTTTATGTGCCTATAGAAAAACTAAAGAAAAAAAACACTATGCCAAAAAAAAAACTGGTCTCTCACCACATAGAGGCCATAAAGGTTGTGAACCTCTCTGTGCTCCCAGACACCATGTAGAGCATCTTTGTGCATGGTCACCTCAGGCCCGTTAAACACAGACGGCTCGTTCATGTCATTCCAGATGTACTGATTCTCCATGGATCCCTGCACAAAGGCAATGGGGATTTAACAAACTTACAATCCCAAAATTGTCTCCACTAAAATTACCTTTTTTAAAACAATAACATCAATCTTAACATTTTAATTGTAAGCGAGAATCTAATAAACAGTCAGGGGTATCAGCTGTTCAGAAACCGCTTACCTCATACTGGTCATAGGCGAACATACTGGCCCACCAGGCTCTCATTTCAGGGTTAGTGAAGTCAGGATAGCCAGAATTCCCTTCAGCAGAGAAAACAGCACGTTTTAGCTCTCTGAAGAGTACGCAACATTGATTTTAACAGACAGCTGGATAAGTGGCTACACACCTGGCCAGCACCAGCCTTCATAGTCTCCTCCATCTTTGTTCTTGACATAAAAGTTTTTCGAGCGAATCTCATTGTGAATCCTGTAGCCACTGTCCACCCTAATGTGAGGATCTACGATGGCCACCAGCTGAGGAGACAAAATGTCACATGATTTTGTAATCAAAGCCTTTAGCAGTAAATTGAAATGACTCAACAGGGCAACAATCGAAATGTGACTGTCAGTAGGTGGCGGTAAATGTCTGAAGAATTACAAGAATACTTTTTGTGCTCCAAAAAACAAAATAAAAGACTTTACCAATATAGTGATGGGCGATTTCAAAACACTGCTTCAGACGAATCGAATCAGTGAATCGGAGTGCCAAAGTCACGTGATTTCAGCAGTTTAGCCATTTGATAGGAGATCCGAATCACTAATTCAAAACAAAAGATTCATAAGCTCATAAGCTTCATGAAGCAGTGTTTTGAAATCGGCCATATAGATATTGTTGAAAAGTCATTATTTTGTTTTTTTGCACACAATAAAGTATTGTTGTCCCTTTACAATATTAAGATAGAACCACTGAACTCACATGAACTGTTTCAAATATGTTTTAGTACCTTTATGGATCTTGAGAGTTTGAATGACTTTGCTCTTAATAGAGGCCTCACTGAGCCATCGGATTTCATCAACAATCTTAATTTTTGTTCCGAAGATGAATGAAGGTCTTACAACGACATGAGGGTGAGTAATAAATGACATTATTTTCATTTTTGGGTGAACTAACCCTTTAATGAGCAAGTCATTGAGTCATTTATTCATTCGATTTGTTCAGACAGCTGATTCATTGTTCACCTGATTGATTCGTTCAAAACGGAGAAGCACAAGAGTTGCTCTGCCTTTGTAGGTAATATTTTTGTTGGCAAAACTGAGCAAAAANACTGAAAAAAAACAGATATATATATATATATAATATTTTATAAACAAAAGTAAAAAAAAATTATTTCACAATATTACTGTTTTTTTTACTGCATTTTTGATCAAATAAATGCAGCCTTGGTGAGCATAAATTATTCAAAACTCTTGACCGGTGTGTACGTGTATATGCATATATTTTTATTTTTAGGTATATCACAGGGCATAATTTATGTCACACCTTGCGTCTTTTGTCCATCAAGCCCTGCAGCATGTCTTTAGGTTGGGGGAACTTGCTGGGGTCCCAGGTGAAGTAGCGCTTCCCATCTGCATGCTCAATGTCCAGCCAGATAAAGTCATATGGGATGTCGTGCTCATCAAAGCCCTGATCGACAGCTTTTACATCCTCCTGATCATTATAGTTCCAGCGGCACTGATGGTATCCCAGCGCTGAGAGGGGAGGAAATGACTGAGTGCCTAAAAAAGAGAATGTTGCATTTAGGAGGAGCTTTCAAACACTTTCAAAATACATTATAAACAAAGAAAAAAGGACATGCACATTCAAAATATGCATACAATTTTTGCAATCCTGTGAAATTTTATCTAAAAAGAAAAATTCAAATATTTTTTAAACTAAAACCATATTGTTTCTGATTAATAATTTCTCAATGAGTGAACGAGCAAACATTTTATTACTACATTTACCCCCCTTTTTTGTTAATTTTCAAAGAATTTCTAGAATTTTTTTAGATTAAATTATACATGTCGACAGCACAATGCAAGACAAATATATATATATTTTTAGCAATCATGAGAAATCTTGTTTAAATAAATATGTAATTATATATAATCTGAAAATTACAGATTCTCACTTAAATGGATAGTAAATTCTTTATGACTGCTCAAAAACAGTCCAGATTTATGAAACCTACATATTAATTTTCTAAAACATCATCAATAATACGTCAGACGTCAATAAAACAGCTTGTAGGCCATACAATGTCACTTAACGTTTCATTTACCTCAAAAAAGTCATTCAACTTCCATAAAAAAAACAATTCTAGAGAACAGCATTTTGCTAAATAAATGCACTGTATTACATATTCATTATATTTTTACTTAACCTGTTAGTGATGTCTTCATTATTTAATGTATTTTTGGATACATTTGTCAGTTATTACAGTTTATTGTCATTTAAATGTTTATATCTCACCAACAAACTGGAGTAGAAACAATTCGGTTATTATGAAGTTGACATAAAAACTGCCTTATGTGCAATTTAAATGTTTGTACAATCCCATTTCAGTGCTGATTATTAAATAAGCTTGTTAAATTTATAAAATTTTTTATTTTTGTTTTCAGCCAAGTGCATCCTGAATTTTCACATTGGCGCATCCCTATTTTTTAGTCTCCTAAATGAATAAGAAAAAGCATGAATGAGATTTGAGAGCTAAAGGCAGTGGGCAAAATTATGCGGAAATTTCTTCAAAATGTCACACAGTTTTGAAAAATATTAGGGTGAGTAAACAATGACAAAGTGAAGTTGAAAATAGCATGAAATATACCTTAAAGAAATCATATTATTTTCAAGTTTGGCACTGACTCTGTATGCAGTGACGTGTGGTGTTACTTCCTATTCCTGTGCTTTTGAGTACCTGTAAGTGATGCGTACTGAGTGAAGACATCTGTAGGTTTTGGTCCCAGCATGATAAAGACATCAATAATACCACTCTCAGATATCCAGCGTACATCCGTCTGAGGAGCTTCACTAGAAACTTTTACGAAGTCAAGCATTTTTCCAAACATCGTCTGAAATATGGACACACATTTAAGGGAACTGCGCCAAAACATTTGAACTACAAAATGCACTGATACAGAAAATCTGCTTTTAATATCAACTCGACCAAACTAATGTTAACATCAAACAATACTGCAGCGCTCTTCGATATATTGTGTTTCCCTAATTTGAACATTCAGGTTATTTATTTGAACATGGTGAACCAAAACCATTAGACATTGTATCAAAACCAAAGCAGCAAAAAGCAGTTCTCTCACTCTCACCTTTCCCGCAGTATTTGAGCTGATGTCCACCCATGTCTCTGCTGCATTGAGCCAGAAGATGCCCATGGTGCGGTCAGTACTATGAGATATGAGGACAGGAACTGCCCCGTAAAGGGCCATCGGGTTGTGTAGCTCATACTGAAAAACATCCAGGTTGTACAGCCGATACGGATCTGAGCCACTAAGAAAAAAAAACACCACAACAATGGGTCAGTGAAACACTATTGTTACTGGTTTAGTCCTAAAAACAAATAAATGATAAGCAGCTGTCACATAACATTTTAAACGGTTCTTCATTTAATAATGTTCAATATCCAGGCTAGTTTTTTTATCTTGTTCCTAACTGAAGTATTAGTATGGTCGGTCAGAATATGTTGTGTTTTGTGTGCTGGTTTGCTGTGGCCTATTTCCTGAAGGTGGTTAGTTTGAGCAAAGTGGATTGGTTTTTAGTGGTGTTAATCACTGTGGTATCTTATGCTACACGACTAACCCGAAACCACAAACCAAAACTGGACCAATCAGCTGTGAGTAAAGTGACATTTATCAAGTTACGTACCCTGTATCTCTTGCTCCAAAATAAATCAGTTCACAATATATTAATAAAAATACACGCGTTAAATCTTTTAGTTCACTTCAGAATTAAAATTTCCTGATAATTTACTCACCCCCATGTCATCCAAGATGTTCATGTCTTTCTTTCTTCATTCGAAAAGAAATTAAAGTTTTTGAGGAAAGCATTCCAGGATTTTTCTCCATATAGTGGACTTCAAGAGTTACCAATGGATTGAAGGTCCAAATCAGTTTCAGTGCAGCTTCAAAGAGCTCTACATGATCCCAGACGAGGAATAAAGGTCTTATCTAGAGAAACCATCGCTCATTTTCTAAAAACAAAATAAACAAGACCCTTAGATAAGACCCTTATTCCTCATCTGGGATCGTGTAGAGACCTTTGAAGCTGCACTGAAACTGTGATTTGGACCTGTTGAAGTCCACTATATGGAGCAAAATCCTGGAATGTTTTCCTCAAAAACCTTAATTTCTTTTCGACTGAAGAAAGAAAGACATGAACATCTTGGATGACATGGGGATGAGTAAATTATCAAGAAATTATAATTCTGAAGTGAAAAAAATCCTTTAAAGCTTTTAAAATTGCTTTTAAGCTCTTTGACAATCTATATAAATCATTCATAAATTCAGTTGATTCATTTGCATTAATACTCCAGTCAGATATTTTCTTTCAAGCTGCCTTCTCAAACTTTCTTGGCATCAGAAGTGTTTCTTTCTGCCCTGGAAATGAGTTGAAATTCATGCGCTGCATCTGTAATCGAATACTTCCCTACTATATAGTACACGAAAAACAGTACGCCAAAAGAGTATTATGTCCGAATACACAGTATTCAAAAAACAGTAGACGAAAAGTCCCCAGATGACCAACTACTTCTGCATTCGATGGGCACTTTATTATCCCATGAGGCCACAGGAGGGGATTTATAAATGGAAGTGAAGCGACGCAACTGACACTGGTGGGTCACGTGACAGTAACAACATGGCGGAGGTAGTACGTAGTGAATGAATTTCATTCATACTACCCATATTTATATTATATAAAGCGTACTTTTTTATCAGTCGTGAAGTAAATTCAAATGTAGTGCCTTATAAAGAGAGAGATCAGATGTTCTCCAACAGTAGCCACATTCAAATCCAGACTCAAAACATATCTTGCATTACTGATTGAGCACTGTGCTATGTCCGAACTGTTTGCACTTTATTTTATACGTATTATCTTTTTATTCTTTTAATTTTTTCTTGTTCTTATTTAATTTTTAATGCATTTTATATCAATCTTTTATGTATCATCTTTTCATTTCTGACTTTTAATGCATTTTAAATCTTGCTGTCTGGTTGAAAGAGCTGGGAGAATTAGGAAGTAAGCATGGATGGAGCTCTGACAGAGTTAGTCCAGGAAGATTTGTCTGTAAGGGTACTGTTTAAACGCACAGCTACCTGACAAATATTTTTAGTTATCACTCCGCATGAGGAACAATAACTCGTCCATCCAGATAGTGGTATTCTGTTTTTACTGTTATTTTTATTTCTTATGCGTTCCATTTTTATTATCATGTATTTGGTTCTTCTTTATGTAAAGCACTTTGAATTACCATTGCGTATGAAATGTGTTATACAAATAAAATTGCCTTGCCTACTCAAGACAGTACGCAATTTCGTAATCAGCGACAATCCCATTATTTTCAGCAGTAAATTGTACAGACTCTCTAATGGAAAGTAAATAAAGCTGACCAGGTTGGATTTATCTGGTTTTGTCAACCCTAAACCTACTCTGAAAACAAAAGTTTGTTCAACTAGCCTAGTGGTGTTCACATCAGGTTTCTTTACAAGCTTAACCAGCATAACTTCTTTTATCAGTCAGCCTTACCAGCTAGATCTGGCAGGTGAACAGCATGGCTATGTGTAAAACCAGTAATAATCATCCTGGACCAGCAACAAAATTCAACCTATGTTTGAGTTCACATGAAAAGTGCTCCTGTCCGGCATACAAGTACTCACTCTGTGTTTTTCAGTTTGAGCGTGTCTGCGTGTTCAGGAATCCCATAGACGTGTTCAACACCAGGAAGAGAAAAATCTAAACTAATAGATGATGGACCTGAAATCAAATGGAGATTTAAAAAGAATGTTAAACTAACAAAATTGACTGTTTATCTTACCAATATTCTACGGATCATGTTATAGAATAAAACGGGAAAGATTTAACCAGATTTCAATGTACCATTGGGCTTTGAATCACTATGAGATTTAAATGTTTCCTCCCACATGCCCGGTTTATCCTCTTCTTCTTTGATCTGTCCATCCTAAATTAATAAAAAAGAAATAAAGGGGAAAAAAGGCAACAGGTAGATTAAAACACATTATAATATAATGAGTCTCCTTAGTGAAGATCTCAACGCTCAAAAATGAACACACTTTACACTATCTAGGTCTAATAAATCTGTCCAGTTATTGAAAACACACACACACACACCTCGTCGGATTGCTTCTCCGCATTCTCCTGTCCTGTCACTTCCTCCGACTCACTTTTACTGAAAAGTAAACAGTTTCTCTTAATACAAGTACTTGTTAGTACAACTAAACAAGCGTGAATCTTAAAGGAGGGTGAACTTGAATAGGTTCTTGAGTAAGAGATGCATCAATACGATCATTGATAATCAATACCTGTACTTGATATCACTTTGCAATTCAATTTCTTTAAGTATATGGTGATTATATGGTGATTCTACAACAAAACAAGCATTTGTTGATTTTTGTTTTACAATTTTGTTTGACTGGCCATTGATATTAAATGTGTGTTAAGCAAAGCATCTGTCATCCAGCTAAAAAGTACAACCTGACTTTTCAAACAACACAACACTGTCTAGCAATGGTTGTAATAAACTATCTGAGCAATGGTGGGCAGAGTTAGTTGCCCCTTTCACACATTCAGTCTTTACTGGTAAATCGCTGACATGACCTTTTAAAAAAAACGTTCTAGCAATGTGTTGTAACATTACCAGTAAATTACTGGTATGATGCTGTGCGTGAACAAAAAAAAAAAAAGAAGATGATTACCGGTATGAGCACGTATGAAGTCAGAACGCACTAACGTAAGAAGTCTGCTTTGAGCCAATCATGAAGTTCTTATGGAGATGACGCAATTACTCCGTGCTGTTTACAGTAAGATCCGCTGCTTTTTAATGGTTTTTCTACGTAAATATGTGTTAGATGGACATCTTTGACCGTTGCACCATGTCTCGCAGCTTTTTCAGCATGTCGCGCTCAAGACCCAGCCTCCTTTTTCATTCATCAGCACTATCATACGTGTCTCATGTTTCTAGAGCAAAAAAGTATTCTCTGTGATCATTTTTTAACTTCTAATTTACAGACATAAGGGGATGATGTCAAATTAAACAGATAGTGAACACAAAGCGTTTCTCCTTATGTGAGCGAATGAAGACACAATGGAGCAGCTGTGATTAACATCACTGAATTTTCCGGTATTTGGTGCTGATGTGTGACTGGGATCTTATCTGTAAAAAGCCAGAACGCTTTTTTTGTGTAACAGCTTATCTGTGTATTTACGGGTAGTCATTCTGGTAATTTTACGGCAATGTACTGGGATTACTGTGTGAAAGGGGCTTGGGTTGGCTAATTTGCACAGTGTAAAAAGACACTGCCCAGCCAAAATAAAGTCGCTGTTTGGATTTAAACAGGCAAATGCTTAAGTGTCTATGATTTGATCATTAATGCAATGATTATTATGTTTCGAGCATGTTATATGTTTGGCAACAGTTCTTTTAACCCTTATGTAGTGTGTAGCTTTTTATTTCTTAAGCAACCATGTAGGAAGGACTTTACAGAGTGCTTGACAAAACAATGATGCACTTCTTGATGGAAATAAATGTTGTGATGTTATTTCCATCAAGAGGTGCATCATTTTTTGGTCAAGATCTTGAATTGACAATGCAAGAGTTGAGCACTCTGTAAAGTCTCCTCCAGCACATCCCAAAGACTTTCAATGAAATTAAGGTCTGGACTTCAGTTCAGGTGCCAATTCATGTGTGAAAATGATCCTTCATGCTCCTTAAATCTTGACATTGTCATCCTGGAATATGGCCATGATGTGTCGTCCTACATGGTTGTTTAAGAAATGTTAAGCTACACACTATCAGTTAGGGTTAGAAGAACTGTTCTCAAACATTTAACATGCTAGAAACATAATAATCACTGCAATAATGATCCAATCATAGACTCTTAAGCATTTGCCTAATTAAATCCAAACAGCAACTTTTTTTTTTTTTGGCCAGGCAGTGTATTTTGGCTGCAAAAAAGAGTGCATCTTTTAATCTCAATAAAAGAAAGAAGAAAAATTTGTAACTAATTTCACAAAACATTATTTTCATCCATTAAAACAATCTTTTTTTGGTTTTTGGTTTAACCAAATACATCTGGTTAAATGTTCATGATCCACCAACAACTGACAGGTGTGACAAAAAGTACGTTGTGAACCCAGCGGTTTATGATGTAGATGAAAAATCTATAAACCTAAGGGCCATAATACCAAAATCAATGGGATCAATGATGACTGGTGCACTAAAGATAACATACTATTTTAGTTACCACAATTACTATTTCAATCTAGAACACACATCTACATTAATACTAAATCAAAAGCAAATAGTGTACTATTAGATTAAAGTGTGCAAGCATGAATCATTTGGAGCACTGCAGATATTTACACTACTGTTGATTACAAAAAAAAAAAAAAAAAACATGGATTAATGTTAATCAAACATTATAGTAAAAGAAACTATGATGTAAATCTAAGATTTCTTTGCAGTCAAGAACTGGACAAATGGATGTTACCTAGAGAAAATGTTCTTGAGCGAGTCCCACATGCTACCAACTGTGCTACTTATTTTATGAGAGATACTGCTGAGCGTGACAGAAGAGAGGAAAGTTGAGAAAAAGAGGGGAAGGAAAATAGAATGTGATGAGAATTTCAGTAAAAACATTTACAAACGTATTTCTGAATGAAATGTCTGACACAATTAAATGATCCGATACAAATCCCAGAACCCAATTTTCAATGTGTCATTTTAAACTGACGTCAATTTTGCTGTGAAAATATTCCCAAAATAAAATAAGATCACCATCATAAAACACCACAGTACAAAACCAACCCAAATGGTGACCATATAGACTGCAACAGTAGGATTTACATAAATTCCTTTTTTGTTAATAATGTAATCTTTCAAGACAAACCTACCATGGATACAAGGTTGCTGGTATATAAATATTTCTGCAGCACAATTAAATCAAAGCCATTTCAAAATGTTCCTGTCTATATATACTGTATTTTTATAATTATACATCAATGGCAGCTTCTATTTAACAATTTCACACTGTATTGTCATTCCTGATTAATTCACATCAAAGGTCGTACTTGATTTGACTCAATACTTTGAAGATTTTTGCAAATTCCTATGAAGAAAATTTATGGGAAATCCAGAAGTAAGTGGATAATCATTGTTGTGCTCTACTTAGATCAAAGCAGTCCTGCTTTAACAGAGTTAGTGCGGAGAGAGAAAGCCAGAAATGATAAGAGAAGCGACAGCAAGAATCCAAGAAGAGAGAGTGTGGAGAAGTTGTGAGATCTTAACCCTCTGATCTTAAACAGTGAAACAGCAAACACAGAAGAAGCTATAAAAATATTTTCATTGCATGCCAGCAGCAAATAACCCCTGAGATAGTTCACCCAAAAATCATCGTTAAAGACCCAAATGGATTTCTTTCTTCCTCAGAACACAAAGGAATTATTTTGAAGAACTGTTTTTGTTCTTACAAAGCAAGTCAGACACTTATTGTATGGATAAAAAAACAAAAAAAAACAAGATATTTTTCAAAAAATCTTCTGTGAAAGAAAGAAAGCCATATGGATCTGGATGGATATGAGGGTGAGTAAACGACAGAAATTTCCCTATCCATTAAGATAAGAAAATCTTTGTAACTTAAGGCTGGAATACACGACATGACTTTTAAAATATGAACAGATTTGGAACGCGTGTCGGAAACCAAACGTCCATTACCATATCTGAATTTCAGCGCCAGCTCTTCCTCAGCGCTTGTACACACAGTGATGCGAACGGTAAAATCGACACAATCGTTACTGTATCAATTGCAGCGCGAGTCTCATCCTTTGAAAGAGCATCTTTGGCCCAGTTTACACCTGGTAATAAGATGCATTTTGGTCAATTGTATCACAAGTGGACGACGCTAAATACAAGTGTAAACGGGGTGTAAAATGTTTCGAGCCTGTCCACTTTCAGCCACTTCGACCGGATTGCTTTCAAAGTGTAGACACTCATGTGGTCGAATGTGTTCGAACAGCCACAAAACTGACCTAATGGATAATTATGGGAAACTCACGAGCCAGACGGGATTTAAACTTTGTTGGATGAAGACCCAAGTTTGGTTTGAAGATGAAAAACGTACCAAGCACAATGTTCTCTCAACATTCCTGATTTCTAATACACATTCACTGCATTCGCCGTAGTCTTGCGGCTGTCAGAGCAGAAACTAAATCTGATGCTCTCCGTGTGTTTTTCCGTCATCTCCATGTGCGTTCATATGTAAATTGCATGAGCTTATTTCATCTATTAGATTGAAAGATCTGGGGAAAAAAAACATATATTAACCCGCCCATAGACCCTCCCCTTGAAGAAATCAGGACAGAAGTGGTTGAAAGTGGACAAAAGAGACAGATTAAAACACCAGGTGTAAACGGGAATGTGTCTTCCTCATCTACTTGTGATCCGATCGATCAAAACGCAGCCAGTGAAGAACATAGGCTGGCATTATGCAAATGTGTTACAAACCTAAGCAGGTTCGTGCAGGAAGTAAGACTGGAATTACTGACGACTCGTTTCAGGCAGTTCAGAATCGCTTCTTTCTTTTTGGAGATAATAACTTAATTTATCTGCACTTTGACCTTTGAAACTTTCCAGACTTTTTACAATCACAAACAGCTGTATTACACACTATATTAAAGGTAATATCCGAAAAAGCATAATAGGGGCACTTTAATATTCTCTGACTGGATGGAATCATCGTTTGAAGCTAAAAAAGCTTCCATGCCATGTGATTTTCTTTTTTCTGAGAAATCCGACTGCCCAAAATCTGAAGACTGGCTGTGACCTTTGGCAGTGAGCGTCGATTTGTCCAGACTGAAAATTGGGGCAAAAATCTTGGCATCTGTATTCCAGGCTTAAGTGGTAATTAAAAAAAATTGTTGCAACCAGGCTCTGATACACCAAGAAAATAATGTTTATAATTTCACAGCTTTTTAAATTAGGTATTAATGAATGATACATTAAGATCATTCTCCCCATATTCTCATTAAAAAAAATCATTACTGTACACCTGTGTCAAGATGGCTTGTTTTAAAAATCTTAATTGTCATGAAAATTATGTCACAATGTAAAAGTCTTAATTAACATCTTTAGTTTATTCCTGATTTTAGGGTGAAATATGAGCAATACATTTACTGAGTTTATACTAATTTGTCATATTTATATTTAATTCATGTAAAAACTGTGTTACTGCTGTGCCGTATTGTTCTGTTAAGGTTAAATGCCTGTTGACACCAAGGATGACAACTATAGCTATAAACATGGCTCAACAATTAGGACTGTCTTGGTGAGTCTTCATGTAAACAGTTTGGAGACAATCGGATGCATGCCAGTTTATTAGATCTGTGTCTTTTGTCTTAAAGTGACAACAGCCTAATAAACCTGCTGCTGTCTGTGCCAATGTTAAACAGCAAAAGAAAAATACAGAATCACTTATTGCTCTTGGCTGAATAACTTCTGTAGCTATAATAAATTAATACAGAGAAGACTGTACAGTGTTATTTTACATTTGATTACTCAAATTTCTGCAGTACTTCTTACATAAATGCTACTGTTAGACCTACTTGAAAAACATCTGTGTCTGTCTGTTTTCGTTTATGCTGTATTTTATTACTGACTGTTAACTTGCCTTTAATAATGTTTGAACTTTATATTAGTCAGGCTAGTAGTTTTTCTGTGGTATCGAAATTGGAATCAAGAATTGTGAAAGTTCACTGGTATCTAAAATATGTTTCAGTGTTGTAACAACCTTGGTTTAAAAATATTGTCCACACCATCTGATGAACGATAAAAACATTGACAGCCAATCAGAATCTGCCTGACTTTAAAGAGCAAAGAGGCAGTAGACAATATTTCAGTGCATGCTTATAATAAACAGAGCAATATGATCCACTGTTGTGGACGCTAATATAGTTATCTTTCTTGGTGTGAACAGGCATTGAAGTGATGAGAGTAATAACTACTTAATACAAAGGGAGGAAAGAAAGTGAAAAATTATAAAATTAATCAGAAATAGAGCCCAAGAAACAGTGTAAAATATTTTTTAGTATTAAGTATTATTAGTTCAGCATTATCTGTAATAAACTTCCTGAATGAGACACCCTTTCTGACCAATGTGTTGTTGTACTCACGTGTCCTTGCGTGCTCGGAGGTGCTCGAAGGCCAGCAGGCCACGGGAGTTGAGTGACATGAGCACTTGAGGACCCTCAACGATGTCCAGCCGAAACGGCTGAGCACTTACGATGAGCCGCTGCTCTTTCCCACCCAGAGACAACACCAGACTGTTCTCATCCTGAGACACCACAGACAGCCTGAAGACAGACACAAGACATTCAGCTGTTAATTCACGACTAGAACAACATAGCGTAATGATGATAATGGCGACATGGTGGAAAACTGACCCAAATTATAATACGCAAAATGGAACCTTCTCTAGTCGGATAATAAAACACACTGGTGGTCTTATAGTGGTTGAATATAGTTTAAAACATGAAATAAATCATTCTAATATGCTGATTTGCTGCTCAGTTGTGCTGCTTCATATTTTTGTGGGAACAAGTGATACAAAACCAAAGTTGGGGTAAGTGATCTTTTTTTATTATATTTTTATTCAACAAGGATGCATTAAACTGACTCAAGTGACAAAGTGTTCTTTTGAAGTTTCTATTAAATAATCCTGAAAAAATGCATCACAGTTTCCACATAAATATAAAGCAGCAGCACAACTGTTTTCAACATTGATAATAATCAGAAATGTTTACTGAGCAGCAAATCCTCATATTAGAATGACTTCTGAAGGATCATGTGACACTGAAGACTGGAGTAATGATGCTGAAAATTCAGCTTTGATACAGGAATAAATTACATTTTAAAATATATTCAAAGTTATTTTAAATTGTAATAATATTTCACAATATNTAATCAGAAATGTTTACTGAGCAGCAAATCCTCATATTAGAATGACTTCTGAAGGATCATGTGACACTGAAGACTGGAGTAATGATGCTGAAAATTCAGCTTTGATACAGGAATAAATTACATTTTAAAATATATTCAAACAGTTATTTTAAATTGTAATAATATTTCACAATATTACTGTTTTACTGTATCATTTATTTTCTCAAATAAATGCAACATTGGTGTGTAAGAGACTTCTTTCAAAAACAATTTTTTTTTTTTTATATTATTATTTATTATTATTATTATTATTATTACTATAATTACACTATTTATAA
>RJVU01046259.1:4353129-4363343 GCA_003731715.1 Anabarilius grahami | reverse complement strand
CAAGGAGCAAAAAATAAATATAAATTATATTTAAAAATATTAAATATACGCTTTAGAAATCTTGAATATAAATTATATTTAAAAATATTAAATATACGCTTTAGAAATCTTGCATTGAAACTATAATTACGTAGATTATCACAAACTGCAGCCAATCAGCAAACAAGAAGCATGCATATTAATTTTTCCAATGTAAAACAAGAACAAGAAAAAGCATATCATGTTGTTTTCACTGGAAGTTCGGCACCTGCCCCGACAGTAAACGCTCTCCATGCGCTTGCGCTACCGACAAATGATTTTGGCGTAAACTCATCTTAAATAAATCCCCCCCAAGAACACCTCAGCACCCCCCAACATCCTCTGAACACCCCCATTGAGAAACACTAGTCTATACAGTAAAAGCAGTTCTGAAGGGGTGAGTAGGTTTGACTTACACTTCAGTAAGGGGATCAGAGATGAGTACATCTGGAACCTCGTAACGAGGCTTAATTGGTTTGAGCTCATTAATCTTCACCCGTGTCATGTTCCCCTGCAGTCTGTACAGCTCAAGCAACAAGCGAACCTACAAACAAACACAGGAGTCTCAATTCTCTCACACTTAGTAGGACTGGGTGATATGGCCAAAAATATTGTTACAATATTTTTTTTCAACGGAGCCCTGCACATGACAGGCAGGAAAAAGTAGTAAATCGTGCGCACGATTTAGCAAATGAAGTGACCTACTTAGTAAAGCATGCGCACGATTTAGCCTACTATTTTTTTCCTTCATGTCATGTGCGGGGCTCAGTATTTTCCATTTATCTTGATATTCTTTTACCATTAATGGGGAAAGAAAATGCTTTACACATATTTGTTAGATCTTGAGAATGAATGTAAACATGTTTGTTCACAGTTAAACTCCACAGAGTAGCTACCTTTTAATTTAGGGGAATCCTTAAATGAAATCCATTTTATTTTTCCCTAAATTCAGTTTTTTTTTTCCCTATTTTATTTTGTTGGGATTCTGTATTTTATGATTTAATTCAAATTTAAATTAACTTGTAATCAAATGAAAATATAACAATTAATTTACAACACAACATTGCATTCTTATTTTGTCAAATAAGATGCTGCACGACAGAACTATAAATTTAAAACATGAATGAAAAAATATCTTGGTTGTATGATATTCCTTAGAAATAATAATATTATTATTATTACTTTGAGAAGTACATTTTAGAATTCAGAAGATTTCTGTCATAATTTCTTTGTTAAACCAAACTTTTATTTTGAATGTGTCGTGAAGATCTTAGTTTCAGTTTTAGTGTATTTGATGGTAGTTTTTCTCTCATGAAACGTTAAAAAGCTTGTGAAGTGACTCTCAGAGCAACTCTGGAGATGAAGTTCATGTGTTCATATCCTCATATATTGAGACAGCAGACGCTGAAAACGCCTTGAGCGTCACGTGTGTGAGTTTATGTATCAGACGAAACCGTGCCATTCATTCACACAGAGACACGCAGAAATCACTTATTAGTGACACGCTTTTGTCACGTTTATTTCTGCTGTGTGAAAGGCTGTTAGATTAATGCATATCGAGTAAATGCGTTTATCATCGTTATCAATGTAAATTTTAAAACAATCTCTATCAATATGATATCGTTAATCACCCAGCCCTACTGACCACCCACTTTTAAAGCAACCTTGGCTCTGGAAACATTTTTTCCATTAAATTAATTTCTGACAAATTCTTTAAAAAGAAAAAAATTGAATCTCTCTTCAAAACTTCCGAATGGAGTTTTAAAGTACCCCCAGATATTGAAAAGCACTTTATGTTTCTTTGTTACCCTTTAATACTTTTTTCTAAACTATATTTAGTTAGTTAGTTAATAGTTCTTAACATACAATTGTTTTGATTTATTAATTTGTAATTATTTTGTAGAAAAAAAACTTAAATTATGTAAGTTAAAGTAATAAAAATGATAGTAGAATCGGATTGTGAGGTGCCTAAAATTTCCCACCCCTAAGTTCTATATCTTACAAATGACATGAAATTGATATTGCAATCAACTTTTCTTCCTTATTGTAACGTATATCTGAGTGAGGCGGCTTCTGGAACGGGAAAAACGTGTAGGGCTATTGCTGCGATCTCATATGAGTAAAAGGTTGTTGGAGTGATTATTGTCCTGTCCACACATGTCATTGCAAGGGGAAGGAGACCTTTAGACTTTTAAAGATTACGAGGGAACATGCGTTAAAAAAAAATAATGATGTGAATGAAATAATTTACAACACTGCAAGATTTTATCAAAAAAAAGAAAGAAAAAAAAAAAGAATGTTCAATTGAGACTTTAACCAGCTTTGAGATGAAGCACAATTTGTTTTGAAGCAACTGTAATGAAGTTGTCTGTTTCAGTTCTGTTTTGGTCTATTTTGTGACCTTGTTGTTGTCATTGATGAGCTGCAGGGTGATTCTGGAGTCGCTCAGCTCCAGCGTGTCCAGCAGAGCTCTGTATGGAGACTGACCCGGCTTCAGCTCCCTCTGACGCCTACAAATGAACACATTTAAGAAAACATCAGACATTTGTGCATCATTTTGAATCAATGTGGATTTGGCTAAACATTGCATTTGATGAAAAGGCTTTGGCAGTAATATTTTAAACGACTAATCATTAGTCACGTCATTTTTGCCTCAGGGGACTGACTCAGCACCAACTGCTTCCAATTTATACTGCATTCTTCAATGGAAGAAAATATAGCTGCAAGCTGCAATTAACTGAGTTCAAGCACTTTAAAGGGTTAGTTCAGCCCAAAATGAATACTCTGTCATTCACTCGCCCTCATGTTGTTCCACACCAGTAAGACTTTCGTTCATCTTCAGAACACAAATTAAGATCTTTTTGATAAAATCTGAGAGCTTTCTGTCCCTCCATAGACAGTCTACGCAAAACAAACCTCTTCCTGAAGGTCAAACGTGCTGCGTAACCGATGAGGTTCATTCTCGTGTGTTACGCAGCATGTTCGATCTCTTTATGAACTTTTTGAAGCGTCAAAGATCAAGTTGCAAAGGCAGTCAATGGAGGGACAGAAATCGCTCAGATTTCCTTAAAAAGATCTTCATTTGTGATCCGAAGATGAACGAAAGTCTTACGGGTTTGGAATGACATTAAAGGATTAGTTCACTTCAGAATTAAAGTTTCTGATAATTTACTCACCCAATATCATCCAAGATATTCATGTCTTTCTTTCTTCAGTTGAAAGGAAATTAAGGTTTTTGAGGAAAACATTTCAGGATTTTTCTCCATATAGTGGACTTCAGAGGTTACCAACGGGTTGAAGGTCCAAATGTCAGTTTCAGTGCAGCTTCAAAGAGCTCTACATGATCCCAGATGAGGAATAAGAGTCTTATCTAGTGAAACGATCATTTTCTAAAAAAAAAAAAAAACATTAATATACTTTTTAACCACAAATGCTCGTCTTGCACTGCTCAGAAGTACCACGGTAGGGTGAAAAACTCCATCTCATTTTCTCCTCCAACTTCAAAATCGTCTGACATTGTTGTTTTACCTTTTTTTTCTCCACTACATGGAGAAAAATCCTGGAATGTTTTCCTCAAAAACCTCAATTTCTTTTCGACTGAAGAAAGAAAGACATGAACATCTTGGATGACATTTGGTGAGTAAATTTTCAGGAACTTTTCATTCTGAAATGAACTACTCCTTTAATTAATAACAGAATTTTAGGGTGAACTAACCATTTAAGGACTTTAAGCACATGTATAAAAAGGTTTTACGTTTTATTTAGCAAGCCTGTAACCCCCTAGATCAGAAATTGAAAAGACCATTTACAGCCAATACAAGTAATTACCAAGAAAAATTATGGATTTTTTTAAAGATTTTTAACTGTTATAGCGCCACCTATGGCCTGATTTCCATAAAAGTTTGCATGCTTCTTTAGAATCATGTTGCATGTGCTCACCTAATTTCAAACTTCATTGGCTGACGGCTACAGTGTTTTTCGAGATATGCTAATATAGACAATCGTGGCACCTTCGATAAAGACACTGCCTGCTGGTTTTCAAGTCGATCGGACTGACTGTAGAGTAGCTATGGCCATTTTCGTGTTTCATTTTATAGCGCCACCAAGTGGCCAGTCACCACATCCTTTTTCATGTGACCACAGACTGAGCCGATACATAGGTGTACCAAGTTGGGTAAAATTATTACATACCATTCAAGAGCTATAGTTGTTTTAGTACCAGTGGCCCCACCCACTTTGAACATTTTGACGGCGCTAACGAGAATGGAAATTTTGACTTTTTCCGTTAACTACAGTCAGACTCCAGGGAAACTTTCTGTGCTGGTTTGGTTCTGATCTTGGGTTTTTCAATTGTTAGAGTGATGATCAAATCTGAGATGTGTTTTGTCCATCCAGTGAGAAACGATTTAGGAGTTATAAGCAATTTCATACTTTTGATCGCTGTAGCGCCACCGTCAGGCCGATTGGGACAAGCCTCAGTGATGGTGGGAGTACTACCATCCCTCAAAGTTTCATGTCTCTACGACTTAAAGGTGCTCTATGTAAGAATGACAGCTAGTGGTTGAAATGGGTACTGCAGTCCAAATTCAAAATATTGTTTGCCCCGCCCCCTCCTCCTCAGACTCGACGCTCTCGCGGGTTGCCAGTTTGAAGACACGCAGCAACAGGAGCTCGAGCTCAATTGACACTGGAAGACGAGGAGACTTACACACTGTAAGATAATTAGTTGATTTATTGATTTATGATGAGTTGATATCACGTTTTAATATGCTCCCGTTCATAGAGATTTTTAGATGGAAGCTGAATCTGCGATCTCTGACCCAGTTTGTTCGCTGGCTTCCATGGCTGCAATTCGCTGCATGTGTTTTCCGCCAACTAGCAAACCGGGCAGAGGTGGGTAGTAACGAAGTACATTTACTTCGTTACATTTACTTTAGTAGTTTTTTGGAAAATTTGTACTTTTTAGAATAGATTTAAATGTGGGTACTTTTACTTTAACTTGAGTACATTTCTAACGAAATATCTGTACTTCGCTACGTTTGGCGACGTTCCTCTCGTTACTTTATTTTAATGCAATACTGTACATGTTAAGAAATGTGTAGTTTATTCCAAGCGTGCTCTTTTTTTTCCATGAACGATGCCCCATTCACAAATGAATCACTCTTTTGAGTCGATTCTGTTCAAAGACTTGATCAAACAAGTTGACAAAACTGTCTAAATTGGTTCGCGAATCAGTTTGAATGGTTTGTTCAGTTCCTGCACGCACTGAATCGTCTGAAGCGGTTTCTCACTCGGCGTGTTGGATGAAGTGGCAGTGGACCTCCAGTCAATTAAAAGCAAATCTGCAAATGCATCCAATCGTTTGCCAGCGACGAAGATCTTTATTAGTTAAACTGCGTATGCTGTGTGGAATTGTTCACAGACCGGTATCGATTTCAATTCATACAGCCAATAGCCAACATTTTACAACCAAGCAGATTATTACGCCACGATAACAAAGTATGTAGCATTTCTTTACCCTTTTTTTGGACATCTTAATTTATACATTAAATAAGATACCATTTTTCAGAGAGTATGTATATAAATGAACACCCGCGGTTGCGCAGTGGCGGCACCGACGACCTGTTCATCTTGAAAATTAACGCCTTTGCACAGACACAGTTTTAAGCAGTTTACACACGCCTGCAGAAATATACATTTGATTACATTTTGGAAAACATGAAAGAGTTTTCCCTCTTTCTTCTTTCAAATGTCGCTGTATACGTTATTATTATACTAAGTAAAGGACATGCAATGATATTTGGGTTACATATGCCAGACATAAAGCTTGTCTCTTTTGTGTTTGTTGCAAAGATATCTAATTATGATAATAATTTAAATATCTCTCTAAATAATAACATGCTATTGTATTGTTGTGTATGTATATATATATTAGTTACAAAGTAACTAGTAACGAGCTACTTGAGTAGATTTTCATTGGATACTTTTTTACTCTTAAGTAACTATTAAGATTATTACTTTCACTTTTACTTTCAGTAAATATTTCTATAAGTACTTGAGTACAGTTTTTGGATACTCTACCCACCTCTGAACCCGGGTTGGCAAAATACTATTGGGTAAATTGTAGGGGTGTGACGACTAAAATGTGATGAGATTTCTCGTCGAGGCGAAAAGTAGTCTCGTGATGTTGCCATGACCGAGTGGTTAGGATGATTAGGAAAGGAAATGCCACTGCTACATTTACATTACGCCTCCACTGTCGTTTTGCTTTGTATTTAAATATAAAACATTTAATTCAGTTGGATAACGGTCGCCGCCGCTCCATATTCACAGAGTACAAGCAATCACGAAAGTGAAAGTAAACACAAGCACACATTCAAACACGATTTCAATACCCCGCATTTTGAAAGCGGCTCCCTGATGAATACAAATATCTCTCAATATGAAAGCTATTTTAGGCTGGGCAGTGTAGTTGTAACCATCTCTCAGCTCTGAATCAAAGAAAAATGTGGTCTTATTTGCTCTTTGAATATTGAGAGAGTGCGATTATGGTTGCACTTAATGTAAAGTGTTACTATAAAAACGAATAACAGTTTTCTCTTAATCTTATTAAGCACAAACAATAAGGTTTCATTTGTTAACATTAGTTAATGCACTGTGAACTATCATGAACTAACAATGAATGGCTATTTATTAACTAACATAAACAAAGATTATTAAATACTGTAGCAAATATATTGCTCATTGTTAGTTGATGTTGGTTAATGCATTAATATTAATAAATGAGACCTTATTGTAAAGTGTTAACATTTTTATTTCTATAATCAGTTTGTGGAAAGGAGTTCAGTTAGGAGGTCAAAGGTTGTAGAAGCTCATAAATCATGTACAGTAAGCTCTGAAGAGACTGAAATCATACAGAAGAGAAGTCAGTCAGTTGAGTTAGTAGCAAAACCTTCACAGTGCTTGAGTATTGTTGTCTTTTACTGCATATGATAATTCATACTCAGAAAGTAGAACTGAAATGACATTCATTACAAGATGATTAGTTAAAACAATTCAAATACACCTGCAGAATATTTTATCTAGTCATGTATTTCGCCATCTTGTCTCGTCTCGTGAGATACCCGTCTCGTCACACCCCTACGAAATACTATTGGGTAAATTGGCAACATGCGGTCTTGCACAGACGGAAACAAAAATAGAAATTCCGACACGAAACACAAATTTCAAGTAAAATAACTGGCTGTAGTAATGGTTTTCAGAGAAACGAGTATGTGAACTCCAAATGTTTAATAAATATCGGCAAACATATTGTATTTTTATGCTTTAGTACAGTTAAAAACTTACATAGAGCACCTTTATAGCTTGGTCAGCCCGATCACCTTTAGGGCAGAATGTTGATCACTGAAAATCCTAACAATAACAATAGGGTTTCTGCTATGTGCTTGAACCCTAATGAATGGGAACGCTTGCTTACACTAGATATTACAGACCTCCTTGGTATCAAAATTCATATTAGTGTGGAGCACTGGAAAGCAATGTTGTCAAGTTTAGTTAACCATTCTTCCTACAGGGGGCGCATGCTGGCTCAATAAGTTAAATCCTCTATTGTGTAACGTTGTTTTTGTCGTAACATTTGAGAGATGTGTAAACCAAAAAGTGCTTATCCACGTATGTTAATTTCAATAATGGCAACAAATACGATGGTAATAAAAAGGTCCTAGATGATTTTTTAACAACCCGTATAATCACCGAGCACTGTGATTGGTCCATCCTGAGCAGCGCATAGCGAAGTAACACGTGTCACACGAGAACACCGTACAGATATCCTCTGTTTTGTGCTAATTCACCCCACTTATTCAACTTATATCTCGAGGACTCGTCGTACTCACTTGCAGAAGGTGCTCTGATCGCATGTTTTGAAGTTGCTGCGGTCCACAGCCTGAGCGCTCAGACACACCAGCAGAATCAGCACCAAACTGAAACACATGATCATATATTCACAAACTGGATACAATAGAGTAACCTGTGCCGACACTATTACTCGCGCTTTTAAATGATATCAAAACCAGACACTTTACTGTAAATAAAACGATGACTTCGTCACTGTATTATGCTACCACAACACTAGCCTTTTAATAAGGAATCATGGCAAAGATTTCTGACATCGTGAGGAATTACTCACAGAGACTGTAAACGATTTAAATATTCAAATCGTTCGAAAAGTAAAAAGAGCATTTCAAACGGCTGCGTCTTTGATTTTATTTACACATAATCCTATTACTCAGCCTGAGCAGTACAATACCTGTCACAGGAAGCCGCCATCTTGCCTCCGTGTGAACTTTGCCCTCCGCGCGCGTCCAGTCAGTTCGAAAGTGTCGTGCACGCGAACTTTTTCAGCTTGGGTATGCACGTGACGTCACCGTCGACCGTTACGACTGCGGTTACGCCCACTCAGAGAATTTAACCCTTTAACACGTACGATCTTTTTTTACAGTCTATGGTACGATCACACCGGTGTGATTAGAACGTTCAGTGCATCACGTGATCAACTGCCAAATTCAAATGTGAGTGCGCGCTTTGGCTAGCGCTAAACCAGAGACGGACGGAATTTATTTTCATATATTACATATATGCAGTGTTTCCAACCAAATAATGTTTACTTTAGGTTTCAGACATTTAAATACACATGAGTACTAACAAAACAATATATTTAGAGTTTGTAAAATACACAGTGATGTCCATAGAAGCGGAAATAACAACCCGTTCCATTATAATTAGACGACACGTTTTATTCATATCAGATACACATTGTGAAAGTAACTTAAAAGCTTACTCTATTCTTCCCCAGTTCACTGGCTCACTTACTTCCATTTATTTCGGGAGAAGTGGATGAATTCACGGGTTGTAAATCCAACAGATCCGATTCTCTGTGCGGCGCAAACTAACATGGCGGCGCCCATCGAGTATCATTATAAAGGTGTTTAAACAGCAAAACACATCCACTTTTACATATTTGGCAATCGGAATATCAGATATTTCATGCTATAGTTAACAAATCTGTGAATATTTTGAATAAAAAGGAAAAATTAAATGAAAGCAGATCATCAGTCATACAGCGCTGCGGTGTGTTTACATGACAAGCAATGACGCGTCACCATGGAAACCATAAACTGATACGTTCTAAATAACGGTCGCCTTAAAAAACTCACGCTGGGGGGTCAGCCAGAATATTTTAAACTTACGTGCGAAAGGGTTCTGCGCCCACTGAGTGGCAAAACACTGATTGGTTTACAGCGTGAATGCCGCGAAAAACACACAAAACACATCCAAAACGGGAAAGAGCTTGTGATTGACTGTATAAATAGCTTTGACACCAAACTTGAGGTATATATTTAAAAACTGCCGAAAGCTACAGAAAAAAGAAGCATATGGATCACTGCAATTCACAGAAACAGCTGGACTCCAGCAGAGAAACATGTTTTGCAGTTATCATTTTGTGTCAAATTGTTGGATTTTGAGGTAAAATCATACCGTATATATTATATTGTTATATATTATGTTGACAACTCATCAATTAAATATTTTCCATCTTATATTCTGCATAATTTGGTGTTTTTAAATAAACAACACTGACAAAAAATATACTATAAAACTATGTTTTAGGGCTGGACAATATGACGATATAATATAAGTTATTACGCGGATTTAAACCTACCTATATTGTAGTTATATAAAATATTCACAGGCAGATTTGCTTTATGTATTCCAGAATAAACCTGAAAGGTTGTTGTTTTTTAGATCCGCTGTGTCTGCGTTGTCACGTGATAACCGTTACGTTTTCCTACGCTGCTCAGGTTGGACCAATTACAGTCGTTTGTGGTTACTGAATAATTTAATTGTAGTTAATATTTGTTTTATTCTATTATTAAATGTAAACAATTATACCTTTGTGTATGTGTATATATTAGGGCTGTCAAAAGATTAATCGCGATTAATCGCATCCAAAATAAAAGTTTGTGTTTACATAATATATGTGTGTGTACTGTGTATAATTATTATGTATATATAAATACACACACATTCATGTATATATTTAAGAAATATTTGGATGTATATATTTATATAATTGATATTATATATTAATAAAAATATTTTATATATAAATATAACAGATTTTTCTTAAATATATACAT
>RJVU01046259.1:4322663-4352699 GCA_003731715.1 Anabarilius grahami | reverse complement strand
TATATATATATATATATATATATATACACACATACACAAATGTATATATATATGTTTACAGTACAACAAAGATATGGGTGTCGTGAAATCGGGTCTCTGTCAACTATCAGTTAATATTACACACAAACGAAATCTGTATAATTTCTTACTAGTGCATAATAAAACAAACATGACATAATGAAATAATAACAGTAGTAGTAGAAATAATAACAATAATAAAATTTATAAATAATTGAACATAATTTCATCAATCTTTTAATAACTAAAAAATGTAGACATTTAACATTTAATTTGACTTATCATTAAAATTACAAAAATATTTAATTATGAAATATTCTAAAATTCTGAGCAAATGCGTGGTGTCTGATTTCATTGTGACGCCATGCGCCCCCTAGAGGACGACAGCGTTATTAGCGTGTGACGTTTGCCACCCGAGGCGTCAGCTGATTGGATGTTTCCTTTCACCGCTGAAATGACGACACAGCTAGTATAAAAGACCGCGAGCGGCCATGTTTCGTTCTCTCTTCGGTACAGCAGCACTCAGGAGCAGCGGTCACCGGTATGTTGATTTCAATGTTTCCATGACGCGTAGTAGCTGATATTAAAGTTTTATGATCGTTATTCTTAAAGATGTTTTGAATTCAGACCTCCATTCTTGGCATGCTCGCGGTTTTTCGTACTCTTGTGTGTATGTATGGAGGGATATTAGAGCCAGTGCAATGTCTTCGGTACCAGCGTGCTCCCATCAGCTGGTTCTATCCTCAATCACTGGAACACTTGTTCACTTTAATTCACATTAATGCGAGTATTACTTGCTTGTAGATGTTAATCTTTAGTACACGCTTTGTCCTGTAACGTCTAACTGTAATCTGTCTTCATTCTTCACAGGTCACATGATTTTCGTCGTGGCATCAGTAGGCCTGAAGTGATTGTGATCCACTGAAGTGAAGATATTTCTCAAGATCTCTTGTCTTTGGTTTCCACAGGCATTAAAGTAGTTACTCTTTAGTATATTTACGTTTAATGAATGGCATTTCCTGTATGTGTATATATGAAGTTGAGAATTGTCTTTATAAGTGATAAGAATATTTTGCATAAGTAGTTTAGAAGTCTATTTTTACATTTTTAGTGTTTATATTTGCTGTAAACGGGATCAAGCAGCTTTGTGTTTAATTACCAATAAACGATGATTCTTTAAATTCTGGCCTCTTGTGTATTTTTGGGATGGAGGTAATTCAAATTCTATCATAAAAATGCTTTACTGACCATTGTTTCGAAGTTATGCTTTTAAAATTGTTCTTAAAAATATGCCACGTTAATACATTTTCAATTAGAACTGTGGTTGTGATTTTTAGTGTGAAGTCCAAGACCTTCTGGTGGGTCATTTGTTTTGTGAAAGCAATGTGTAGTGCACATTTGTTCCCACATAAAGGTGAATAAAAAGTTAAGAAGTTGCATTGATCTTGGTTGACCGCATGTATCTTGTCTGTACACGATGGAAACTAATTTCATGGTGTGGGGCATTTTGCTGTGTTTTTTTTTTATGTATTTGGTTTCCTACAAATCGCATCATGAGAAGCAAAGACACTTGATTCCACCAAACTATGTCCACTCCAGTTCTTTATGGCGCAGTATCATGTTCATATATGTTCAAAATTAAAATTATCAATGAGTTCATGTACTACTTGTACAATTTAAAGTGTTTTAAAAACTTATTTGTGTACATTAAAGATTCACTGTTTTTAGAATTAAGTGATATCCCAGCAGCCAACATGTCCATGTGGTCCACATTGGTTTTATCTGGGAAATATGGGCATCATCTGGGCCTGGGGACAGAATCTTAATGTCCCTGCCGTACCTTGCTTGAGCAGTACGTAGTTGCAATAATACGGCATTTTATCATGAAGTGAGTTTAAATTTATATTCACATGTACAATGCAATTTAAAATAATCAAACTTTTAATCTTAAAGGATTAGTCCACTTTTAAATTTTTCCTGATTATTTACTCACCCCCATGTCATCCAAGATGTCCATGTCTTCAGTCAAAAAGAAATAATTTTTGATGAAAACATTCCAGGAATTTTTTTCCTTATAGTAGACTTGAATGGGCACCAAACAGTTGAAGGTCAAAATTAGTTTCACTGCAGCTTCAAATTGTTCTACACGATCCCAGATGAGAAATAAGGGTCTTATCTTGTGAAACCATCGCTCATTTTCTGAAAAAAATTTAAAATATACGTTTTAACCTTAAATGCTCATCTTGAACTTGCTCTCTTCTTCTCAGAATTCCAGCAGTGTAGACACTGCTAAGTGTATTACTGCCCTCCACAGGTCAAAGTATATATACTAGCATATTGCATATAAAAATTAGTTCAAGCTTTGACCTGTGGAGGGCAGTAATACACTTAGCAGTGTCTACACTGTTGGAATTCTAATAGAGAAGAAGAGAGCTAGTTCAAGATGAGCGTTTAAGTTAAAACTTATATAATTTTCAATTTTTTTCAGAAAATGACAGATGTTTTCACTAGATAAGACCCTTATTTCTCATCTGGGATCGTGTTGAACAATTTGAAGCTGCAGTGAAACTAATTTTGACCTTCAACTGTTTGGTGCCCATTGAAGTCTACTATATGGAAAAAAATCCTGGAATGTTTTCCTCAAAAACCCTCATTTCTTTTCGACAGAAGAAAGAAAGACATGGACATCTTGGATGACATGGGGGTGATTAAATTATCAGGAAAAGTTTATTTAAAAGTGAACTAATCCTTTAAGAAATGGGCTTGCAGCTGGACTGACATAAGGTTTCCCAAGAATCCATAGGATTTTTATTTATTTTTAACTGGAAAATTCATTACCCGGATGCTTTATGGAGAAGTATATAATCATACACGTTTTCATGCTCTAAGATGCTTTCAAAATTAATCTGTGATTGTATATACTAGGGTGAATTGCCCTAATGTGGGACTTTTCTTTTTGCATTTCAGACTTCTGTGACATACTGCGATTTGTAGCCAAAACATTAAATTCACACAGAATACCATTTTAAAAACCCCAGGATGTCTCCCAATCAAATCAAAAGAGAAAATGCAGATAACACATTCATAAAAGAAATTATGGATTTATTAGTGCTCTTAGTGCAAGTCGTCTAAAACAATCTGGTGCTTCCTAATGTGAGACACTGAAAAGTCTATGATAAAAGGCCAAAATCTATGATGATGATAATAATGATAATGATCATAGTATAAGGTCTATGAAAAGGCCAAAATCATTTGATTCATGCAGAATAGTAAAATCTTCAGTTAGTAATTCTCTTGGTTATGGATGGATTGATTGATAATTGAACATCATCAGACAAATAATACAATATGATAGTTTTGATGCATTTATTGTGAAGATATTAGGCAACTATTTTCATAGGCTATGTTATATATATAGAAAAGAGTTAAATGCACAATTCTTCACTGTTCTCTAGTTCATTTTATTTAACAAACACACACAATCATTCTATTATTGCATAACACTAAAACACTGTAAATAAAACAAATTTTTGACTGACTGAACTACTGTCCCACTTTTTGAAACCACATTTCCTAAAGTGGGACACTATGAAATTTGATTAAAAATATATATATATATATATATATAGTTTATACATACAAAGTTATAATATTTTTTTTGATGGACATACATTTCATAAGGGGGAAAAAAAGAGAAAATAAGTAATTGCCATTTTTTCACTATCTACTGTTTGCCTGACCTGACGAAGACCTCTTTGGTCGAAACGTTGTCTTTTTAATAAATTTTGAGAGCAGCAGTGGCAGTGTGCCGTTTTTTGTTTGTTTTCCCATACATTTAAGCACATTAGGCCAAAAAGTATCATGATTTTTTTGTTTAAAATTAATTTATACTTCTTAAAATCAAGTTTGCCAAAACTCTGTCACTGACCTTTGAGTGGCTTTCACACAAGGTCCTTCCTTTTTGATGATTGCTACAGTCTCATATATGACTGGACATTTTATATGGGTTTAGCTTTCCTGTAGCTCAGTGGTTAGAGCATGGCACTAGCAATGCCAAGGTCATGGGTTCGATCCCAGGGATTGCACATACTCGGATACAAATGTATAGGATAATGCAATGTAAGTCGCTTTGGATAAAAGTGTCTGCCAAATGCATAAATGTAAATTTATATAGTAATGTAAATTTATATGGCGATATGATTTTGATCACTTGGCACCACAGCTTCAGATAACCTATAGTTTCACTGACATTCATGTATTTATGCGGGACCTACAAACACTAAACCTTAGGTGTCCCACATTAGGCAGTGTCCCACTTTATGGCAATTCACCCCTATGTTTTAAACATTATTATATATATTTGATTGTCTATAGAGATTGAGAATATTAAAGGGTTAGTTCACCCAAAAATTAAAATAATATCATTTATTACTCACCCTCATGTCGTTCCACACCCGTAAGACCTTCGTTCATCTTCAGAACACAAATTAAGATATTTTTGTTGAAATCCGATGGCTCAGTGAGGCCTGCATAGCCAGCAATGACATTTCCTCTCTCAAGATCCATTAATGTACTAAAAACATATTTAAATCAGTTCATGTGTGTACAGTGGTTCAATATTAATATTATAAAGCGACGAGAATATTTTTGGTGCGCCAAAAAAACAAAATAACGACTTATTTAGTGATGGCCGATTTCAAAACACTGCTTCAGGAAGCTTCGGAGCATAATGAATCAGTGTATCGAATCATGATTCGGATCGCGTGTCAAACTGCCAACGGCTGAAATCACGTGACTTTGGCGCTTTGAACCGCTGATTCGACACACTGATTCATTTATGCTTCGATGCTTCCTGAAGCAGTGTTTTGAAATCGGCCATCACTAAATAAGTCGTTATTTTGTTTTTTTGGCGCACCAAAAATATTCTCGTCGCTTTATAATATTAATATTGAACCACTGTATACTCACATGAACTGATTTAAATATGTTTTTAGTACATTAATGGATCTTGAGAGAGGAAATGTCATTGCTGGCTATGCAGGCCTCACGGAGCCATCGGATTTCAACAAAAACGAAGGTTTTACGGGTTTGGAACGACATGAGGGTGAGTAATAAATGACATTATTTTCATTTTTGGGTGAAGTTTCACTTTATTTTATCTAAAAGTAACAATCAGACAGAATGACTTGCCAAACAAATGTGACAAGAAATTCAGCAGCAGTTGGACAGACACAAAGAACGCATACGCACACAAGTTATATAAATATATGTATCAGTTTTGGAATGAGTCTCAAAAATGTTGCTGCAGAGCAAGTGATGTGCTGCTGAAGAGTATGGTGTATTCAGTCCCTGCTAAGGATTACATACAGACGTGGACAATTGTTGGTACCCTTGGTAAATATGATCAAAGATGACTGTAAAAGTAAATCTGCATTGTTTATCCTTTTGATCTTTAATTCATAAATTAGCAAAAATCTAACCTTTCACTGAAGGAAAAGAATTGAAAGCCGGGGGGAAATCACATTCTGAAATAAATGTTTTTCTCCAAAACACGTTGGCCACAATTATTGGCACCCCTAGACTTTAATATCTCTGGAGTATATTCTCATTCATATTTAAATTTTTTAGCACACCAGGGTGATCATGAACATGACATTGTCCAGCCATGACTTCCTGTTCCACAGGAGTATAAACATGAGGAAGCACAAAGGCCAAATTCCTGTAATCATTCATCACAATGAGTAAAACCAAAGAATATAGTTCTGATGTGCAGCAAAAGACTGCTGAGCTTCACAAAATAGAAAGTGGCAGTAAGAAAAAAGCTAATGCATTGAAAATCCCCATTTCCACCATCAGGGCAATAATTAAGAAGTTCCAATCAACTAAAGATGTTACAAATCTGCCTGGAAGAGGACGTGTGTCTAAATCGTCCTAATGCGTGGTGAGGAAGACAGTTTGAGTGTCCAAAGATTCTCCAAGGATCACAGCTGGAGAATTGCAGAGATTAGTTGAGTCTTGAGTTTCAGAAAGCCTAAAAAATGATCAAACAGCACCGACATCCCCACAAGTTGTTCGGGAGGGTTTCAAGAAAAATCATCTGCTCTCATCCAGAAACAATCTCCAGCATACTCAGTTGTCAGTCAAGACTGGAACTTTAAAAGGCTTCTATGGTCAGATGAAACAAAAAAAAAGAGCTTTTTTGCAGCAAACCCACATGGATAAAATGTACCCCATGCCCACGGTTAAATATACTGCTGGATCTTTAATGTTGTGGGCCTATTTTTCTGCTGGAGGTCCTGGACATCTTGTTCAGATACATGGCATCATGGATTCTATTAAATACCAACAGATAAAAAATCAAAACCTGACCGCTTCTGCTAGAAATCCAATAATGGGCCGTGGTTGGATCTTCCATCAGGACAATGATCCAAAACAAACATCAAAACCAACACAAAAATGCGTCACTGAACACAAAATGAAGCTTCTGCCATGGCAGCCCCAGTCCCCTGACCTGAACCCTAAAGAAAATGAGTGGAGTGAACTGAAGAGAAGAAGCACCAGCATGGAGCTGGGAATCTGAAGGATCTGGAGAGATTCTGCATGAAGGAATGGTCTCTGATCTCTTGTCAGGTGTTCTCCAAACTCATCAGGCATTATAGGTGAAGACTCAGAGCTGTTATCTTGGCAAAAGGAGGTTGCAAAAAGTGTTGAATAAAAGGGTGCCAATAATTGTGTCCAACATGTTTTGGAGAAAAACATTTATTTCGTAATGTGATTTTCCCCCCACTTTCAATTCTTTTCCTTCAGTGAAAGGTTAGATTTTTGCTAATTTTCTAAATTAAAGATCAAAAGGATAAACAATGCAGATTTATTTTTACAGTCATCTTTGATCATATTTATCAAGGGTACCAACAATTTTGTCCATGTCTGTAACTACTTTTGTGCAAAGAGTTTTTGGAAGGGATCTTCTGAGTGTTAAAAGTTTCCAATATCCAATATAAAAAAAAGTTTTTTTAATTTAGTTTTTTTTCATGTCATTATATTGTTTAGAGCGTAAGAAACAAATTAAAAAATAACATTTTTGAAAAATTCTATTTTATTCATATGTCATGCTATGTCCTCTGTAGTGGACACCAGGAATAAGTTGTGTAAAAAAATAACATGGCATGATATGACATGTATAGCCAAAATCAATGGGATTTTTTTTTTTTTTTATGTGGGTAAAACAGTCATACATGGATTTTCCCATTCAATACAATGCATCTATACACTGTATCTAATTTGCATATTAATGCGTTCTTGGAGCAACATGTAATGAAAAAAGAAGTGTAATAATGGGAGTAATAATTGGCAACATTTTCGTAATAATATCTAATAATTAATAGGAATATTGATATATAATTTCTTTCCCTATTCACTTGTATCTCCTAAAAAGCCTGATAATCATGATTTAAGTCCCGGTGTCCTGTACAGAGGTCATGTATGAAATCAATGCCCTGTTTTGTAACAGAAAGTCATATTTTGATTTGAAACCCCATAACATTTTCCTGAGATGTTGATTTATAACAAACTATTTGAAAATTAATCTGATTTAAATGATAATTACAAAATATTATCATATTTCCATAAGAATGCTAATTTTCATTTTCAGTCATATTTAAAGACCAAGAAGTTGTTGTTGACACGGCAAAACCAATAAAAATGTGGTATCTCTGCAAAGCCCTGAATGTGCTCTTTACAGGACATCCAGACTTAAATCTGTGACTGTTACGGAGAACGGAAGTCTATTCCCGGGTCCCAGGAGGATATGATCATTAATTTTCCTTGGCATGAACCTTTGTAAATCACCACCAAGTTAATAATAAGAAGTAGGCCGAATCATAAGAATTCAATGCCAAGGAAAATAATCTAAACAATAGTATAAATGCCAGGATACAGGTATCCATTTAAATTTAGAATTGTAATACTGCAGCAAGGCGCTTTATTAATGCCTTAAGGTTCCTGTCACTGAGATACCTGTCTTGGCCATGGCTCTGGAGTTACTTGTCAAGCGTGCCACTGAGGGATACCATGGGCTATGGCGCTGAGGCAGTGGTGACAGGGAGTGTTGGCTTTGATAGGAGCCTCAGGGACGCCCAACTTAAAAACCCTTACCTGCACTCTGACAAGATCAATACTGTAGTGACGTGTTGACACGGACCTAGATGTGGCTCTGAGATGTTTCTGTGGTCAGCCATAGTGCTGAGGGACTTTGCCAAGTATCTGTAGATTGTACAGTACAGGATTAATCTTGTTATGTGCAGGTAAGTTTTGTTAAAGTGGGGTCCCTGAGGTTCCTGTCTTGGCTACTACTCATCACTGCTGCCTCTGTGGTCCCTATCATGGCCTGCACCCCTAAGATCCCGTTTAACCCCCCCAGTAACCAAAACTGGCAAAATCCAGGAACTGAGTTCTGCACAGGACCACCTGAGAGCCGGAGCCACATAGGTCCGTGTCAACATTACAGTCCAGGATGAATCGATTCAGAGTGCCTAGGGGTGTGCGATATTGACAAAAAATGATACCTTGATTTTCTGGGATTTTGTTGATAAAGATGATCAAATGATATTTTGCTGAGTGTGTTTTTGTCATGGTACCCTTGCAGGTTTAGGACTGCCGCAGACAGCTGACTCCTAAAATTTGTATTATTCTTTGTATATTTGTGCAGTGGTTAGTTCACAGCAGAGACAGAAAATATATTTTCCAATAAGTTTAAATTGATTTTTACCTCCATAAGGGCAATTTTTTCTCACCTAATTAAAGGAACACTCCACTTTTTTTGAAAATAGGCTTATATAATATCATTGCACCTGCTGCACTCATGGTACGGCAGCAAAGTTCCTTGATTATTACGCCTGAATGAGAGTATAGTTCCTAGTCATATCAGCCTAGAAAATCACAACTTTTCATTTTCCTTAGTACACGATTTAACTACAGAAAAGTCAAGTTTTAAATAGGAAAAATATCGAAACTCTTTGGTCATTTTAAAGCGAGATGCTAACGGTCTAATCAGATTCAATGAACTATGCTAAGCTATGCTAAAAGTGGTACCGCCAGACCCGGAGATCGGCTGAATGGTTTTGAAAACGGTAAAACTCAACTGTTAAACTCCAGGGGAGTTGGAAAATGAGACTATTTTCAAAAAAAGTGGAGTGTTCCTTTAAATGTAGCCTATGCATCATTTATTATGTCAAATTATTACATTTAATCAATAAATTCATTTAGAATAATAAGACATTATAGTGCTGTTACCAATCAAATGAAATCAGTATCATCAAAATCCGTCTTTGCAATGCAGAGGAAACACTGAAGCTGCAATAATTTATATTGATAGAAACTGTTTAATGCAGCTCAGTGGGACGTAAATACATTTAACCTGCGGCTACAAATGCATAAATAATGTTTTGTTGTTTTAAAAATAAAACATTGATGATATATGAAATGATTTTGAAATAAAAAAGATAATTTAAATATGAAACTAAAACCGCCAGTAGGTGGCGGCAAGTCACTGTTACAGTTTTTTTCAACTGCTTCCACACAAAATCCTTACTTGTCACACAATTTCTGAAACCACACACCAAATCTGCAAAACCATACACTAATTCTCAGCCTTTGAGTCAGTTTTTTTTTCTTTTCATAAAACACTTTTTGCAAAACACAACACACAATTCTCTATGTAACACAAAAATCGAACTGGAAGTATCTTGATTTCTTTTTTCAAACACAGCCATGTTTCTGTCCAACTACACATGGTTGATGTATTTCTTTTCTTTCATATTGTGTAATACTGTATTCACAACCACAAATGCTTACAGTAAAACAATAAATAGTTTGGTTTCAATCTTGCTTTCGTGTTTACCGTGAAATTTTCAACATCTCTCTGCCAATTACTTTCAATCTTCTACAGAAATGTACACAGGAGCTCATGAAAGAAGAGCTTTAGGTTTTGAATAACTGTGTGTATTTGATATATCCAAAAATAGAATATTATGGCAAAAGTGTTTGCAATGTAAGACAAATGTTTGCTTTTGAGATGTGTTTGTGATATTTTGAATGCAGTGCTTAATTTAGCAAGAGATCATGTGAGGCATTTTGAATTTTGTGTGTGCAGTTCTTGGATTTGAGTGTAAAGTTTTGAAAAAAACAGGCAAAGTTTTGAAAATGTGTGTAAGCAGTTGAAAAAAACTGTATGATACGGATATATTCAGTAATGAAGCACCTCTATGTGTTTCACAAAGATGCAAACCGTTCTGCCGTGGCTTTGTTTGGAACTATTTTCGTCGCAAAATAAGAGCAAAAGAGGCAATATTGTGTCTAAAATGTAAGTCACTGAATTGTTTATTAAACAGTTAAAAAACTGCAATCTTTGTGAGATTTCTTAACTATAACATATGATATAAATGTAGCGTAAAGGACAAATTCTCATACAGGGGCATTTTAATAGAGTAAATCACGCATGCTTTCTAAATGATCACGTCTAACCTAAACCGGAAAGGCTATCACGCAGTGTATCCTCTCTCTAGGCGTGTTTTTATTTGATTTTTGCAAAGTGAAGGACATACTCGATAATGTCAGATTGCATATCGTTAAAACAACAATTGCGATATTATACCTTTTACCTGCCAAGGCCAGTGCTCACACCTCAGTGCCGTGGCCACAGCCCAGCTGTCCCTCAGTGCAATGAGTAAAAGCCCAGGTGCCCACAACATCAGTGATGTTGCCACAGTCCAGACACCCCTTAGAGCCGCACACAGTCCAGGGCCTCCTCAGCACACACCCACAGCCCATGCAGAGCCACCTCAACATCACAGTACAGGATCTGGTCAGAGTAGGTGGTCACTGGGGTTTTAAAGCACTATAATACTGCCTTGAGGTTCCTGTCATTGCTGGCATCCCTGAAGCCACAGCACAGCTCTATATAGCCACACACTGGTTTGCCTCACCGCCAGTACAGGTACATTAATCTCATCAATGTTCAGGTAAGTCCTCTTAAAGTAATTGGTCAGTGGTAAGTAGTCTCAATAGACATTTAAATTTAGAATTGGGTGATATAGCCATACAGTAAATATACAGTATTTTCTATATGTGCTGGCCAGAGGAGGACAATTTTTTTATTGTCGTTTTTCTTGCAATTCCACTAGGAGGCACTGTTTTCACCTGTGGCTTTACATCTGGTTGTTTGTCACTATAGCTGCAACATATCTAAATGATCTAACTGACCAGGTAAAACGTGTCATACATTTTTTAAAGTCTTTGACTGTGCATGAATTTATAGCAGTGGTTTATGTTCACACTCCGAGGCAAAGAAACTCCTGCAAATAAGCAAAAACAAGATTGAACAAGCTACTTTAAAAAAAAAATATCAATCTCTAATGTTAACGACGGGTTCTTTTATTTGATCAAAAATACAGTAAAAGCAGAAATAATGTGAAATATTATCACAATTTAAAATCACTGTTTTCTATTTGAATATATAATAAAATGTAATTTATTCCTGTGATCAAAGCTGAATTTTCAGCATCAGTCTTCAGTGTCACATGATCCTTCACAAATCATTCTAATATCTGTCTTATTTTTATCAGTGCTGAAATACTTTTGCTGTCTAATATTTTTTTGTGTAAACCTTGATATAATTTAAAAGTTTGGGGTAAGATTTTAAAAATATATATTCAGCAAGGATGCATTCAGTTTATCAAAAGTGACTTTAAAGACATTTATAATGTTATGAAAGATAAATGCTGTTCTTTTGAACTTTCTATTCATCAAAGAATCCTGGAAAGAAAAATGCATCACGGTTTCCACAAAAATATTAAACAGCACAACTGTTTTCAACATTGATAATAATAAGAAATGTTTCTTGAGCATCAAATCATCATATTAGAATGATTTCTGAAGGATCATGTGACACTGAAGACTGGAGTAATGATGCTGAAAATTCAGCTTTGATCACTGGAATAAATTACACTTTATCATATATTTAAATAGCCTACTTCTTTAATTGTATCGTTTTCGTTATCGTTTTACTGTGTTTTTGATCAAATAAATGCAGCCTTATTTAAGACTTATTTCAAAAAAATCGAAATTATTCCAAACATTTTCAAAATTAATCGCAGAATAAGGGCACAATAAACAGCGTCATTATTGGGCATTGTAAAACGTTATACCCTTATTCTGCTAATTTCTTCTTAATTTTATTTATCTTTTTTTATTGGGAAACAAGCAGCTGTTCGAATTGTTAAAAAACCTAACAACCTAAAAAAAAAAAAAAAAAACCCTAACAACCGTGAGGCGTGGGAAAGACACCTGACCTTCATTCCCTGGCCACAATAAGGTTTATTGTGTAAAAAAATTCACGCGTCTCTGGTTCAAACGGATGGAAATGCGCGTGCCAGTCGTTGAGTCGTGTGGACTTGACACCTGCGAGACAAAATCCTGAGCCCGAGACGTGTTAAACCAGGTAACAGTTCAGCCTTTTGTCCGGTCATTAGCATCTCTCAGATGTCCAGGAGTCTTTTCCCAGACTAAAGAATACTCTTGCAGTTGCAAAATAGTTAAAATATCCAAAACAGTCGAGTTTTAAACCTAAATTTCTCTTCGCATGCTGCTCATAAGAAGTGTTCTCGTTGTCCGTGCGTGTTTTTTTAAAACACACAATAATAGTCAATTTTATAAATCAGTGATTTGAGACAAATTGTAGCCCATAACTAGAGTCAAAAATACCCAAAGTCGTGAGTCAGACTGTGCTCACGGCATGTCAATATTTTCTGGCAAAAACAAAATAGCTTTGTTAATGCGGATGTCTCCAAGGTGCCAAGGCACGTGGCGCCTTTTCACGCGGTTTATTTATTATCTGAGCAGACAGCTGAGCAGAGGAAGCAGAGGTGTGAGAACAGAAGTCGTGTGGAAGTGTGCCGGCCATTCGGCGCCTCAAAGACTGACACATGCGCGTCACATTTGGTCGCGCGCATTTCAAAGGCTTTGATGATCAAAGCCGAGTTTAAATGTTCGGCGCGTGCAGAAAGCGATTATAAACGATTAATATTATATTTAAAAGAAGAAGAAAAAATACACGTAACACTAATTCATTTTAAAATTTTAATGATGGAATGCATTTGTTTCGATCTCCAAAATATACATATCTAAGGGAATGTCATGAATAAATAAATGTGCAAAATAGATAAATACATACATCAGTTATGTATTACATATGATCATACACCCAGCACAGATCATGCAAAAAAAAAGAAAAAAATAAACAGTGTAAAAATATATTGCCATAATTTATCATAAACTATTTACACATTTTACATTTCCAGTGTGATGTCAGATGATAAAATCATTTTTTTGTGGAAATAAACATGTCTTATTATTACACAAGCCCGCTATTTAGAGTCTCTGCCTTGATCTCTCTCAAGGCCATGGTCTCCAGACTGTCTGTCTGACTGGCTCTTGGTGCTGAGAGGTTGGTCTGGCTGTGGCATGCAGTGTGTTGGAGTCTGTGCTTCTGAATGGATTCCTGTCAGAGTGTGACACAATGTTCCTGCAAGCTGACGGAAGTCCTTGTTTGCAAACAGAGCTCTGTGAATCTGGAAGCTGCGTTCTGGACGAGTTCTGGACTCTGACAGGCAGTCTGATGCTGGTTGACATGCAGGGTTGAGTCAGACGCTGACACAGTGTTGCTTCCAGTCCACAGGCATCACCTTTATCTGACAGGAAACGGGCCGCTTTCTGAAGACATGAAGAAAAGCCGTCCATAAACTGACGTTTTCCTCCTCCTTCCGCGTCCTTTGCTTTCTTGGCCTGAGCGACAGAGTTTTGCAGAAACAGGACAGTGTATTCCAGGATCTCTGCTTTCTCTATTCTTCTTTGAGAAGGACTCTGTAAAAATGAGAGAGGAGAATTTAGAACCAAGCAAATACAATCAATAAGCTGAAAGGCAGCATTATGTTGAGGAGATGAACAAGTATGGTGTTCTTACATTGTGCTCAGGGCCTTGCAGAAGAAGACTTCTCAGGTTCTCCAGACTCCGATTCATCCTTTCTCTTCTTCGTCTTTCTACCTGAGGCTTCGATAGCTGCGGAAAGCATCAAGACTAATGTCAGCGAACAAGTTTACAAGCACAAAATAGACATGCTGGTCTACAGTGTTAGAATTTGAGATTTATGCAAAGAAATAAACATTTACCTTTCTGTCCATTTTAATGGTCTCAGTTTCTCCAAGGATTTTCATGGCACGTCTACTCCAAGCAATGTTTATATCCAGTAAGGTTCTCTTCTGGTAGGTATGCTGGGAAAAGAGCTCTCCTCGAGGCGCGCAGACAATTGTGAGATGAGGTCTGAAGCTGAGCGCAGATATTTATAGGCATCCCAGGCGCGTGGTGATAAACCACGCCCACTCTGTCACAGACTTATCATTGAAGCGCTCGTGCACAGTTTGTTCCCAGCTAAAAACAAAACACTAAAAAGATATAGGTTGTAATATTAAAAGTTATTGTAATGTTAAAGGTCATATAGGCAGTAGTCGTTTAATATTAAACGACGTTTGATCATTTAACTGTAATCTCCACCGAATTGAAGACATTTAGGCCAATCTTAGATCAAAAGGACTGATGGTGCACGCTCACTGACACCTAGACTTCCGTGGGCACGTGCGCACTTGAGAAAACAAGCGTCACACTTCCAGTAAATGTGCATATCAATAGCCCCTGCACGCGCCGCTGGTGAGACAGATGCCATTATAATAATAAAAAGCTCTCTTTTTACTTTCAAGAGTCTTCCACTGTTGGAAACATGCTGCTGTGCTTCGGCTTGGTTTCGAATTTTGCATATTTTGAAAGTTCCGCATAATTGTACAGCATAGCCTCATCATTGCAGCTTGAAAAAAAAAAAAAAAAGATTTTTTTTTAAAAACCTGATGTTATGACTAAGCAATCACAAAAATTGCATAGGCTTAGTTATAAAACAACAGAAACAGCAACATTATAAACAATTCTTAAATATGAACATTGAATTCGTTCAATATAAGGTTACCCAGGCTGAATTTAATCCAGTTGTTCCTTATTGAAGCTCGATTGGTTTATTGACAGCTGCTTCAAAAGCGCATTTGAATTTAAACTTGCAATTATCCGCTATTTATTTATTTATTTTTTTTACATTTTTGCAAGAATAGCTGTAGGCTATATGAAACAAGGGGACTGCTGTGCGTAATAATAAATTAACCTAAATTCGATAAGCGCGTGCCAATCCACGCTTTTTCCCCCATAATAAATTTGTTTTGCTCAAAAAAAGGCACAAGTCGCAGTAGCCATGTGGGTACAATAAAAATGTGTGAAAATCTTCAGGGGGTGGCAAGGTAACGTGTGTTCACACCTCTTTATAATTCAGCTGGGCTCGTGCCGCGTGCCAACTTCACGCCTGTGAACAATGCGCGCGCGTGGACAGTCATATCCTCGTGTGCATATGAAAGCGTGCGTGTGCGTTATTCATTGCACTGAAATCACTATGTTAATAGGCTCTTGTTCATTAATTTTCTGAAGATAGCCTACATCTTTTCTTAACGCAAAACTTACCTCCTCCTCCTCGATGCCTGAAAGATTGGGCTAATGCTAAATCTCTAATATGCAAACAGCACGTGTCTAGCCGCGATAGTTCCCGCGGAAATCTGAGCCCGATCACACGAAAATGCGTATCAATAGTACAAGTGTGTAATCTCGTAGAATATATACGCCAAAATGAGTTTTGGCGTGCTTATGGTACGCAGTTTTTCGCGTGCATATGATACGCACTTTATGGCGTATTATACGCACGAAACACCCACCCCCACCCCCATCCTAACCAAGAGCGTGTCATATACACGCCATAAAGTGCGTATCATATGCACGCGAAAGACTGCGTACCATAAATACGCCAAAACTAATTTTGGCGTATATATTCTACGAGATTACACACTCGTACTATTGATACGCATTCTCATGTGATCGCGTTGGAAATCTACGGCTGTTTGTTCACTGGATATGCTTCGCTAAAATATGCCTAAAGCAAAAGGAAAGACTGAGAGAAATTTGACAAGTGATCATATCTACATTACTTTATATATAGCCTAAATATCTTAACGCCTTCAAGGTGACAGAAAGCCTGTCCTGATGCACCGCAGTTCGTGTAAATGGCAAAAAACTCGTCCCATTGAAGTGATAAAAATGGAGTCTATATGTGAACGCAGGCTGGATTTTCCCATGCCCTTGCATGTCTATTGAGGTGTAGCGTGGGAACGTCTGTGCTCTGACACACAGAAATTCTGACAGGTAATAAAAAAGGATTGAGGTGTCAGTCCATGTTACAAGGTGAGGTGTAAGTTGTTCGTGTTACTGAGAGAGCGTGGCTAAAAGCTTCTTCCCATCATAACACTCTTGAAATGATTGCCTGTTGGCGAATTTTAAATATTAACACAATCTCAAGCCCTTTGCGAGACATCCCAGATTAAGATTTCTCAGTGTAGGGGATACCGCACTGCCGTGCATATAATGCATAGGCCTAATTTTGCATGTTTTTTGTACCTTTTGTACGTTTGGAAATAATTTACTCTCTGTATAAGTTCTTGGGGTTCTTCATTACACCCAAGACAGCAAGAGTGGCCATTATTAACGCAAGCGAACATAGCCCGAAATCCGCCATCATGTTTTTCTTTTTTAAATAGGCTTTTCATTACAACTAGAAAATCAATAATTTCGCACTGTTTTTATAGTTTACCATTCTAGTATTTTTGCTTAATATTTATTAAAACAATGTAGTATAGACCTATAATATGCTAATATCCCCAGAGAGACCGTCTCGTCTCACCTCCGCCTGGCTTTCTTATTCTTATGCGAGCAAACACTTCAACCCTCGTGCTTTAATGGTCTTAAACGCGTGCCAGTTGCTTTAATCTTCGCTTTAATTGTATGCAAAGGTCTGAGTGTCGCTGAGTAAAATAAGAAGAAAGACAGGTAGAAAAAAACGAGAAACTTAAACTCTGGACAGTACACAGTCTTAAAGAAAGGAATATCATCCCTGTAACTTCTGTAGGCTATCCTTATTTTTTAGGTGGGAGATTTTGAAATTCTGACACAGTAAAAAAGGACTGAGGTGTTACTAGGTGAGGTGTAAGTTGTTCGTGTTACTGAGAGAGCGTGGCTAAAAGCTTCTTCCCATCATAACACTCTTGAAATGATTGCCTGTTGGCGAATTTTAAATATTTACACAATTTCGCGCCCTTTGCGTGACATCCCAGATTAAAGTTTCTCAGTGTAGGTGATACCGCACTGCCGTGCATATTGTGTAGGCCTAATTTTCTGTCTTTTCTACGTTTAATTTTCACTCTGTATAAGTTCTTGGGGTTCATTACACCCAAGACAGCAAGAGTGTCCAATATTAACACAAGCGAACCGAGCCAAAATGACTGTATCTGTATCCTCAGTGAGACGCCATCATGTTTTTCTTTTAGGCTTATCATTACAACAAGAAAATCAATAATTTCGCACTGTTGTTATAGTTTACGTTCTAGTATTTTTGCTTAATATTTATTAAAAATATATATAGTATATAGACCTATATGCTAATAACCCCAGAGAGACCGTCTTGTCTCACCTCCGCCTTTCTTATTCTTAGGCGAGCAAACACTTCAACCCTCACGCTTTAATGGTCCTAAACGCGTGCCAGTTGCTTTAATCTTGGCCTTTTGTATGCAAAGGTGTAAAGAGTGTCGCTGAGTAATATAAGAAGAAAGACAGGCAGAAAAAAAACGAGAAACTCTCGACAGTAGACACTCATAAAGAACGGAATATCATCCCAGTAACTTCTATCCTTATTTTTAGCGAAGAGCGGGAGCGGCCATTTGTAAATTTCATGTGTCTGGCTTCCGGTGTAATTCGCTTCCAGTTATATTAGCTGAACAAAACAATTGAAATTGCAAACTGGTATTTCTTACCATATTATTTTAATGTAGCCTATTGTCAATTATAAACTCGCTTGTTTGTGATTTATTCCCCTATAGCGGCTAATAAATCGGAAGTCTCGCACTTTACAGAAAACACCTTACTTTCGCGCTGAAAAATAAGGTGGAAGATTACATTAACTTCATGCCCTGATTGATGGCAATCTATAAACGGCTAATCGCAAACATCGCCAAGGTGAAGAAAATGAAGACTGTATGTGAACGCAGACTGGGTTGTGTTGTTTATTGGAGAGAAGCGTGGGAACCATCTCTGTGCTCGGCTAATAATGTACAAATTCTGACAGGTAATAAAAAGAGCTGAGGTGTCTTTAAGCACTCCGTGTTACCTGGAGAGCGTGGTAAATAGCTGGTTCCCATCATAGCACTCTTCCAATTCTCTGTTGGTTATTGTCGAGATTTAATAGTTTACACAAGCGCCAAAATAAAACATGTTGAAAGGTAGTTGTGATGTTGTCTTTTTAGAACAAAAATCACTATAGCGTTAGTTTATGTTGTTGTTGCAAGTCTCGAAAAGGTTCAATGTTCAAATGTATAATTTTATTAAACTAATTAGACCTAACCGAATTGAGTTTGACAACCCATCGAAGAGCACGTGCACCTCAGTCAAGGCAAGCATCGTTTGCAATACCTAAAAGTCTCCTGTATTACCAAAACTATATGGAAACTCATTTCTGACTAAAAATAAATCATTCAGTCATAGGCTTATTAATACATACTAAGTTATAATTATGAGTTGAAAATTCGAAAGTCATAATTATGAGATAAAAAGAAATTACCACATAAAAAGTAATAATTATGAGATAATAGGTCGAAATAGACAAAACACCATTAAATACGTAATTTCGATTTTTTAATCTCACGTCACGAATATCACTTTTATGTCATACTTTGAACTTTCATCACATTTTATGACTGCCTATGTAATAATTTACACTTTTTATGTCGTAATTATGACTAAGGCTACGCATTTTTTCTTGTGTGGCGGAAATGGGCTTCCATACAAAACATGGGTGTGTTTCCCGAAAGCATCGTTTGCCAAATATGCTCGTAAATCCCATTGAACTCCATTGGTAACGACGCAACTTGCGACCATAGTTCGCTTTAGGAAACGCACCCCTGACTGCTTGAGCAATTTATAAATCTATATAAATCTGTTCCAGCAGGAGGCGAAGGCAAAGGGTCGTTTGCCCAAAACACACGTTTGGTGTTAACAAAATGTGTCAATGGACCCATAAGAATAGAACCACGCAGAGAAGGACGTGTGCCCCTTTTTTGTTACAGTTTCCCACGGGAAATGCTGTATAGCACTCAGAAAAACCAAAAACCGTGCCTCAAATTATGGCGTTTAAGAATAAATAAATAAATGAGTAAAAGTAGGCTTAAATGAATAAATAAATAACTTAGCTTATTCATCATTAGTACCTAAATCATTGTTTTAAGAAACCATATACATATAGCCTACATAACCTAGCCATCAAACAATATAAAATATAAAAGAAGTCTTAATTTCTCGTTTAAGATCATTCCGATAAAATGTATAAACCAAACTGGTGGGGTTTTTAAATATTACTTTGGTTTATGAATAAACATGCAGTCACAGCATTTTTTTCTTATTCTGAAATGTTTTGTGTGTGTGTGTTGGAGTTAGGTTTCTTTATTGCTTTTTGTTGTTGTTAAATCTATAATTGTCACAAAAAAAATAAAAAATAAATCAAAGCCACATTGTTTTGTGGTTTGCTGGGGCTCAACCACTCAACTACACACTCTCAGCATGTGCTATTCTTCTTAATCTTCATATAAATGTTAGTTTTTAAACTGGTAACTGATTCCTTAGCATTCTTTTCTTTTCATTTTTTTTTTTTTTTACCAAAGGTATAAGTGAGACCAGTTAAGGATACTCCTCTCCTCTTCTCCACTAAGTAAGCTATATATATTCCGTTTATAGTTTTCAAATATTACTTTTGTTTAAGCATTTACATGTCCATTTGCAAAAATGACTTCATACCACTTTTTCCTTTTAACTTTGTGAAGCGCTCATTTACTGTCTATTCACAGTGGCATCTTTTGTGAACATATATTCTCTCACACCTGCAGAGAGGAACTACCAATCAATTACATCAATAAACCCATACTGATACTCAGCTAATATTCAGCCTAACTTATACAGCTAATAATGTTCTTTAAAGCACTATTAAAAACCTTCAAATCATGGTTCTTTTGCAGCAAAAGGGTTTCTGATGGGTTTACAATCTGAAGAACCCTAATCTGGAACCATTTTTATTAAAGAGATAGACAGATACTGTAAAACAATAACAACAACAACTTATGTCAGTGATGGACTAATACACTTTTAGTGGGGTGTGTCAAGCAAATTGCCTTGATGCTTTTATTTACTTTCTTCTATCACATATTCAAAGATTTTTATTGACTTTTTGATTTAGTTTATTTAAAATTATTTGTATGTAGACTCAGGCTCTATAGGTGGAAAAGTATTCAACATAATGAGAAAAGTGCAGGATCAATTTACAGGCATTTTGATACCCCACTCTTAAAACAGGCCTATATTTCTCTTCATTTTATTTTTTTTACCATGTGTTCTGTAGCCTAACTGAATACAGTACCTATCAAAAGTTTGTAAATTTTTTTTTTTTTTAATGTTTTTGAAAAAATAATATATTCATAAAATAATAATATTTTGAAATATTATACAAGATTAAAATAACTTTTTTCTATTTGAATATATAGTAAAATGTAATTAATTCCAGTGATCAAAGCTGAATTTTCAGCATCATTACTCCACACTCTAAAAAATGCTGGGTTAAAAACAACCCAAGTTGGGTTGAAAATGGACAAACCCAGCGAATGGGTTGTTTTAACCCAAAAATTGGGTTGTTTTAACCCAGCGATTGGGTTAAATGTTTGCCCAACCTGCTGGGTAGTTTGATTTAACCCAAATATTGTTTAAAAATTACTGTGTTTCTTGCTTAAAATGAACACAAAATTTTGGAAATTAACATTTATTAATATGTTTAATAAACAAACATTTATTAATACTTTTTTGAATAATATTTAAACAATAAACATTTATTAAATTGCTTATTAATAAATGCTCATCTTTTTGATTATTATTGTTGCCTCTAGTAATTATGAGTCTGATTTTTAATTTCCAACCTATTTTGGGTTCATTTTAAGCCAGACATATAGTCATTTGTAAACAATTGTTGGGTTAAATAAAACAACCCAGCAGGTTGGGCAAACATTTAACCCAACTGCTGGGTCAAAACAACCCAATCGCTGGGTTTGTCCATTTTCAACCCAACTTGGGTTGTTTTTAACCCAGCATTTTTTAGAGTGCAGTCTTCAGTGTCACATGATCCTTCAGAAATCATTCATGCTGATATGCTGCTCAAGAAACATTTCTTATAATTATCAATTTTGAAAACAGTTGTGCTGCTTCATATTTTTGTGGAAATGGTGGTAGGCTACTTTTTTCAGGATTCTTTGAATAGATAAAAAGTTCAATGAACATTTAATTTTATTTATTAAATATAAATATTTTGTAACATTATCTCCACTGATCAATTTAATGCATCCTTGCTGAATGAAAGTATTAATCTCTTTTTTTTTAGTCTTATTACCACAAATGTTTGAATGGTATTTGTTTCCACAAAAAATGTTAAGCAGCAAAAACTGTTTTCAACATTGATGATAATAATAATAATAAATATTTCTTGAGCATCAAATCAGCATATTAGAATGATTTCTGAAGGATCATGTGAGGTTCATGTGCAGTAATGATACTGAAAATTCAGCTTTGTCATCAAGAATAAATTACATTTTTTTAATTTATTAAAATAGAAAACAATGATTTTAAATTGTAATAATATTTCAAAATATTACTGTTTTTACTGTATTTTTGATTCAATAAATGCAGACTTGTTTAAAAAAAAAAAAAAAATTGTAATGTTTCCAAACTTTAGACTGTATAAAAAACGAAAACCGCTACATAGATTTGAGGTAATTTCGATAGAACTCAGAAAGAAACGTATTTAATTTAGAAATAATTTCCTTTTACCTTTTACTTATTTGTAAGCGTAATAATAAGATGACTAGATCTAACCCAAACCTTTAAATATTTTTCCTTTCTTTTTTTAAAATTTTCATTCAAAATATCCGCAGAACATTATAAGTGAAAACAAATCATTTTAACAGACGGAGATATAATTGACAACCCAGAACTTTAGCAGCTCCAAACCACTTAAGCCATCTTGCAGCACACTTGGAAGTTTACTGAGGCCCCCTAGTGGGCAGTATCGACATAATATAGGCTATACGATATTTTATAGCGCTCAGACCTCAAGCCAGATGATCTACGAATGCACGAAATGTCTCTTCTATATCAATATGAGCCCGATCGCATGAAAATGCGTATCAATAGTACGAGTGTGTAATCTCGTAGAATTTATAAAATGAGTTTTGGCGTGCTTATGGTACGCAGTTTTTCGCGTGCATATGATACGCACTTTATGGCATATTATATGTACGAAACCCCCACCCCCACCCCCATCCTAACCAAGAGCGTGTCATATACACGCCCTAAAGTGCGTATCATATGCACGCGAAAAACTGCGTACCATAAGCACGCCAAAACTCATTTTGGCGTATAAATTCTACGAGATTACACACTCGTACTATTGATACGCATTCTCATGTGATCGTGTTGATCAATATAGAGTAGGCCTATTAAAAAGTCCCTCAGATTCCAACAGTATGCCATAGCTAATGAGCAAAATGATAGGTCAAGTTGTATCTAACCGCCTCTAACGATCCACATCGCGTGTAATCGCGTATCGTCTGATATTCCCTTGAGATTAAGCATCAATATGTATGAAACCAATGCCATAATCATTTATTTAATAAAAATTCAGAAATGTTTAATGTTTAGCATCAATTTCGCGTCATTTCATGTCGGTGAAACCCATTTTCTCAACTCCAGTGAATGCTGGCGAAATGTCGACCAAGTTCAATATGTGATGGTTAAGATTTAGATTTATATTCACTCAGTCACATGGGATATTTTTTCAAACCTTTCCTTCGCGTTTACTTGTCCTATAATACACAGACGACGCGTGCTCACACATGCTCGAAAGCGTGGCTAATTCACACCTCAATGCAACATGCGCTCAAGTGCCGAAAGTTTCCACGTGCCCATTTGCTCTGCAATGGTCCAGCAGGTGAGAGTGCGCTACGTTTTACATTTGACTAATTGGTCGACGGTCATCAGACAGTGGGGATGCATATCAGAAACCAACAGTTGACTCTTAATGGTTTTGCACTGAACAAGATTATTCTAAATTACTCAAACACTTTCATAGCCTCTTCATACAAAGCAACTTCAATGTCCGATTTCCGTAAAAAGAACAATTGAGGCGACTTGAGAAAATTGTATAGGATTTCCTCCTCTTGGACCCCTGCAGATTGGCATTCATGATAACTTTTAAAATCTACTACCTTAAGACAGACATTTGCTTTGGTCAATATTGAGTTTTGTGAATCATAAACTATAGCCAATGATTGTTGTGTTGTAAGTGTAAGTGAGCTCCCAATTCAAGATCTTGACCGTTTGTCCATAGCTGACCTCACGCCATATTCACTGTTAAAGAGACGTGTTAAAAGAATCATAATACTAATGGAATTATGAGCAAGGTGTGTATGCCACCACTCTACTTGACCAAACAGTAAACTTTCCCACGGGATTTTTCATAAGGTTAGACATGAGGCATGACGCCCATGCAGGGGTCAAGAAGTGAAGCAACACATGGTTCCAGTTCAATAATTTAGTTTAATATATTCTCAAAGAGCAACATCTCATCATGTAAAGTGAGATATCTCTTTGACGTTCCTCATTGGTGAGCATGTGGAGGAAAACCAAAGTGGCTATTTGCATTAATCTCCTTGAAAAACATTTGTCAACATTCAGACTTTCGAATTATGAATGATTAATTTATTTTATTTTAAAGCTACACCCACTCTGGAAAAGCAGAAACTCACACGAACGCACATTGGCATACATATTTGCATTTAAAAGTTGTGCAGTTATGGACATATTTTTTAATAAATTGGCTAATACAGATTAAATCGCGCGTTTCAAGTTCAGACCATTTCTTATCGGTGTGGATTCGTTTCTGCACACAAGAGCGCCGAAAGTTGACCCGCTTCAGGTGCGAAGGCGATGCACGAAAATGGTTGAGCATCTAATGAAATTCTAAGCGCCTCTGAAAGGTTGAGTATTCAGTCTAGCGCCGTTAGTGTGAGTGTGTTCGTTTTTACACATGTGTAGTGCCAAAATATTCTGTTCCCACGAGAAAAACTGAAGTTTCCAATCGCACTTACACGGTTTTGGTTTTACGAAAATCTGCTTAAAAACAAAACATATTATTGAGAAAAGAATCATAGACCAACATTAGCTATCAATCATAGCCTACTGAACAAAATATAGCTAGACTGTATACATTTGAAGCTAGGAAATATAGAAATGTGTAGCTAGACCGCTAATCGTGAAATATAGTATGAGTTTTCAGAAAAAAGCCAACATCATTGTTTTTGAACCTGTATAACATTGAATTGTTAGGGGAAAAGGTTGGTTGGTTAGAGGTCGTGAACTTTAAACGGGGTGAGCATGTTGGCGAATTGAGTGTCAAGAAGTTTGTGTTCAAAATGCACTGCAATTTGGCTCTACATTGACTTATTGGCGCAATAAAATGAACAAACTCCATAAACTCATAAGCGTTCTATTACTGCATGACTGGTTATTCTAAGCAAACTTCTAATGGCATTTAAGATATGTGCAGTTGTATTATCATGCGTTAATATTCACATATAAAGCTTTATATAAGACAAATTAATAGTTCGCTAATCTTCGCTGTTAAATAAGTTTGCCGGAACATCATGTGTGGTAAGGATCTCTGATTTAACTTAATCGATTTATAGTTTCTTATCTTGGAATATATTAAAAGGGTAATTGATAACAGCACAAAGCCATAAGGGGGGACACGACCATACGGTTATACGTCATTGACACCTCGTCACCACCAATGACAAGCCAGCATCCCCAATAAAGGCAAGAGTTCGCGAGGACCTTTTTCACAGTAGAATAATTTCCTCACGCGACACAAACCAACGGGAATATACTATTGCCGGTTTATTTCTTACTCTTCAACCGATCATGGTTACTCCAAAAATGGCAAGTCGACGACCAACCAAAAGAGTGAGTATTTCTTTCTTAACTCTAGAATTTCTCAAGAAGTTATCTTTTTTAATTCAAACTAAAGTCCTTGGTTTTTGCATGTTAAATGGCTCAAATTAAATATATAATGTGCTCCGTTTAGATCTTGAAACCGGTTATAGAGAAGAAACGGAGAGACCGGATTAACCAGCGTTTAGACGAGCTGCGAACGCTTCTCCTGGATAACACTCTAGACTCGGTGAGAGAAGAAAATCCAGTTTTTAATATAAACATAACGAGCACTGAAAGGTTTCAGCAACATAATGCCTTTACATTCACTTTTACAGCGACTTCAAAACCCCAAACTGGAGAAGGCTGAAATTCTGGAATTAACCGTTGAATACATTAGGAGAAAAGTGGCCGCTGCGAGAGATGGTCAAGGTAAGTTTTCTGTCTATACCTCATTCATTGAAGAGTGTGCTTCATAAAATGATATTATTGACCTTATATTTGTGTACAGCTCTAGATTAAAGGGATAGTTCTGGCATCATTTACTCAAGCTCAAGTTGTTTCAAACCTGCATGAATTTCTTTCTTCTGCTGAACTCAGAAGAAGATGTTTTGACGAATGTTGGTAACCATTGACTTCCATAGTATTATTTATCCATACTATGGAAGTCAATGGCTACCGTCAGCTGTTTGGTTTCCAACACTCTTCAAAATATCTTCTTCTGTATTCAGCATAAGAAAGAAATTCAGGTTTGGAACAACTTGAGGGTGAGTGAATGATGCCAAAATTTCCATTTTTGGTTGAACTATCGCTTTTAGGTACTGATTGATATTTGAGTTGCCTCTGAGTGTGATGATTCTAATTGATTTTTATGTCTCTGTCTCCCCCCCCCCTCCATATTTCTTTTTATCATCCTCAATTTCTCAATCATCTAACCCCAAAATAACTTCATGTACTTCACTCTCTGACTTTCCATTCTGGCAATCAATAAACCAAACTCATTTTACTCCTAAATGTTCCTTCTCAAATGTTCCTTTGAACAAACAACCATCTCATGTTATTCTATCTCACCTAAACACTCTATTTTTAACCCCTTCCTCTTCTCGCTTTTGCACCTTTTCTGTACACCTCCACGTCCCACCTCAGGCGATTCTAACAAAGACTCAGATCCACATGATGCTCCGACTCAGCTCTCGAGGAGACCCCATGTGCATTTTTCTTCAGTCCCCGAGCCCATCAATGCCCAGACACAGATGCCTTCTAATCCAATCTACAAAGCTGGCTTTAAGGAGTGCATCTCCCGCCTGGCCAGCTTCATTGACTGTGTGGAGCCTTCTCAGCGAGACAGCTTCGTTCAAGGCCTGTGTCACCACCTCGACTCCTACAGCAACACTCTCCCCCAAAGCAGAGTTTCCAGCCAGCATCATCCATGGATCCCCAATGCAGAGTTGACATGCAGGTCGGACGTCCCCATGAGAGCCAACACAGAGCCCTTTTCCTACACCAATAGTTTGTATCCCACATCTTTTATGCTCCACCACCCTCATCCCACAGGACAGCCCATGACACATCCCTATCTTTCCCCTCCATACTCCCTCTCTCCTCCACCCTCTCCTTGTTACTCAAGCAGCTCTCCTCCCTTCTCCAGCTCTCCCACATACCTCTCTGTCCCCTGCCATTTCCCTTTCCCTCCCACCATCTCGCCGCTCTCCAGTGACTCTTCATCCTCCTCGTCATCATCATCCTCTCTCAGTCTCCCAACCCCTGCAGTGCCTGTAGTCCCAGGACCTCATCTTCAGGTCTCTGTGGGATCCCCCACTCCAGCGCGACCCACTGGTTCAGTTTCCTCCTGCCAACCCCGGACTCTGAGACGAGCTCTCTTCCACAACCAGCCACAGTCTGTGTGGAGGCCCTGGTGAGCACAACTCAAAAACACTTAGTGACTTATCAGTTAAACACAGAGCTTCCCATCAGAGTTCCCTTAAGACGCTGAGGAGGCTGGGCTTCACATGGAAAAGACTTCTTGTTATCATCAGGAAGCGAGTGTCCTTTGCACGTGTACAGGTGAAGGTGTGCGAGAAATATTAGGAGCTCTGTGATCATCTCTGCATCGGCTGTTATCAATGTTCATGTATGTGTTCTGTGCTTCCCTATTCCCACTGTCACATTCCTTCTTTGTTCAGCATCTGAAATTCTTTATTGTATACAAATTGTGTAAATATATTTATTTTGTCCCTATTGTACATTGTATAAATTAATTGTCCTTTTTTCACTTATTAAATCTATATAATTTTGTTAATTTGTATGACTCTTCTATACACACACACACGGGTCAATGACATGAAGTGCATATTTTCCTTTTAAAATAATTTGATAAATTCATGACATATATAACTTTATTCTATAAAACTTGTTTAGTTTGAATTCATTTTTATAGTACATTTAAAAAATACATATTATTTTAAGTTTTGTTATCTGAAACCCCCAAAATGTCAGGTGGTGCAACTGTCTGAACAAATGAACAGACAAGAAAAGTATTTAAAATGGGGTCTTAATTATAAAAAACTAAATATGGCATCATTTTAGGTTTGAAACCTTTAATTTTTTTGTTGAGATAGAAAAACTTTTGTCCAGCAATTTGAATGTCAGGGTGGCACAACTGCAAACACGGCTCTTTTATTATGAATTGACGATGTAATAATAGTAAACATTATAAATCATCATTTAGAGGAGCCCAACTGATCCTGGAGTCAGAGTGAAAAGGTTTGTAGATCTCTCTCAAATACTGATAAAAACTGTTTATTTCAAGTATGGGTAGGTTGGTACACTTTCCATGTCAGGTGGTACAACTACAGTATACAACTATGTGGTTGTACCGCCTGACATAAAAACAGTCAAAAAACACTTTGAAATGTTATTTAACAACTGAAACTTGGGTAACACTTTATTTTAATGTGTCCTTGTTACACCTTGTTACATGTATTTACTATATTATTAACTATAAATTAGGCATAATTACATGTAACTGACTATAAACCAACCCCTAATCCTACCCTAACCCTATAGTAAGTACATGTAGTCAATTATTATTACTCAGTACTTAAATGTATAATTACACTGTAATAGGGACACATTAAAATAAAGTGTAACCGAAACTTGTTTAACAAGTATTTGTTGGTAGGTTCCATTGTGACAACTTACCCCAGATCGTGACAAAATGTCCCAGAAATGGGTCATGTGTAATCCATTTTTTTTCTTGGGTAATAATGTCAGCAATAAATTTACCCTCATATTCTGTTTTTTTCCTGTTTACACTCATCAAAAATATAAAGAGGGATTTTAAAAAAATATATATATTATATATATATATATATACAAATGATATATAATTTTTTCATTCACTTATCTATACATTTATGCTGTGTTTTGGGGGATATGAATTACTTTTTTACATATTTACTGCAAAATTCCTCAGCTACACGATTAACATGCATATGAAAAATTACATTTTTATGAAGAAAAAAAAATGCAATGATGATGAGTTGTTTCTGGATATTGAAAGTATTTGATGCAGAATTCTGCCATCTGCTGGTTAGCTTGTATGAATTACAGTTTTAGAAAAATAGAAGTAATTACCATATCTGTCCAGCAGAGGCCCAAAGAGATCCTTTCATTTTTGTGGATGTGGCCAACTGCTCCTTTAACAGCTGCTGACATACATATTTTGTGAATATATATATTTAAACATTATAAAATAGATTAAATAAGTTTTTTGTCAAAGTTTAGAATTTGTTATTGTTGTGTAAGGTCTTTTGAAGTGGGTTTATCCAGTAATGCCACATAAGTTGCCACTAAAAGATAAGACTTGACTATAATTACATATTATTTATTTCAATAATTCAAATGTATACAATAACTAACTTTAGAATAATAAATAAAACCAACAGAAAAATCATCAATAAGCAGATAAGAACAGGAATGAAGAGTGCATTTGTGCTCTAGTACCAGCCCTTCATTTATGTTTGGAATTTTTTTTGGGAAAAATTAAAAAAAAAAAAAATATATATATATATACAAATGATATATAATTTTTTCATTCACTTATCTATACATTTAGGCTGTGTTTTGGGGAATGTGAATTACTTTTTTACATATTTACTGCAAAATTCCTCAACTACACGATTAACATGCATATGAAAAATTACATTTTTATGAAGAAAAAAAATGCAATGATGATGAGTTGTTTCTGGATATTGAAAGTATTAGATGCAGAATTCTGCCATCTGCTGGTTAGCTTGTATGAATTACAGTTTTAGAAAAATAGAAGTAATTACCATATCTGTCCAGCAGAGGCCCAAAGAGATCCTTTCATTTTTGTGGATGTGGCCAACTGCTCCTTTAACAGCTGCTGACATACATATTTTGTGAATATATATATTTAAACATTATAAAATAGATTAAATAAGTTTTTTGTCAAAGTTTAGAATTTGTTATTGTTGTGTAAGGTCTTTTGAAGTGGGTTTATCCAGTAATGCCACATAAGTTGCCACTAAAAGATAAGACTTGACTATAATTACATATTATTTATTTCAATAATTCAAATGTATACAATAACTAACTTTAGAATAACAAATAAAACCAACAGAAAAATCATCAATAAGCAGATAAGAACAGGAATGAAGAGTGCATTTGTGCTCTAGTACCAGCCCTTCATTTATGTTTGGAATTGTTTTTTTGGACAAATTAAAAAAAAAAAA